>JASPKZ010007371.1:5000-210000 GCA_030220185.1 Diploptera punctata | reverse complement strand
GGTGCATTCTTACAATATTTGCGATCATATTTCAAGTTTCCCACGCCAGATGGCAATATATAACATTATACGATCTTGTTGCAGTGGATGGAGAAGCGAAACACAACGTTTCTCATTTGTTTTCAAACATCGCCGTTTGCATTAAATAAATAAATATTTTAAAGTAACTATATTTAAATAATGATTTGTGAGTAAATAGCTTAATTTTATTCGTTAAATAGTCCTAACAAATGTCACTCTTGATTTCCAAATTCTCTAGATAAATTGGAAATCAAGAGTGGCATTACTTATGAGAATTTGGAAATCAAGAGTGGCATTTGTTAGGAATATTTAACGAATAAAATTAAGCTGTTTACTCACAAATCATTATTTAAATATAGTTATTTTAAAATATTTATATATTTAATGTAAACAGCGATGTTTGAAAACAAATGAGAAACGATCGGTACGCTTCATTTGCTTCTTTTGTTCGTCACTGCAACCAGATCATATTATTTATTGCCAAATGAACGCAATATTGTAAGAATGCACTCTGGTGGAGAAAAAATGAAACACATCAAACTGTATATTAATTCATTTCTGATGCCCTATGATGTAAATATGACAATTATATTTTTCTGGGAAAAATACATTTAAGAAAGTGCAAACAGTGGTTTCTTTTTTTGGTGTTATAATCAATTGCTACAAATGATTTTACATTAACTCCAGCATGCGGTATGTGTTGACATTCATGCACTATATATATAATCTGGTAGACGTATTTCTTGGTGAGTCAGTCACTGCAAAATAATGCTATGACCTATTCAGAATGTTAAAAATGGAGGTGCTTTCTTTATTATGATAAACTTTAGTTGGTGAATTGTAGGCGAAACACGACTGTGATTGGTTGTAAATCAAAAATCATTGTAACATGATTGGCCATTGACTCCCATTTAGGGCATGAGTTAAATAGTCACTATAACTAACTATCTAGGTGGCACTATCGAACCCATAGGTATATGGCCCCGCGGACATAAGCTCTCCACACATTCCTACCCTGAGCTGTTTTCCAATCATTCCGTGTATAAAATAATTCCCTCAAATCATGGTTACGTTGTTCTCCCATCTCATTCCTGGTCTGCCAACTGGGCAATTTCCCTCTGGTTTGCCTAGAAGAAGCTTCCATGCACCTATTTCATTCCTCATTCGTGCCACATGTACTGCCCATTGCAGTCTACGAAACTTAACTGTTATTATTCTGGTTTCCTATAAAGACCATGTAGTTCACTGTTATGTAGTTTTCTCCGTTTACCTGTCCATCTCTCTTTGGTCCAAAACATTTCCTATGAACTTTATTGTCAAATACTCGTAATTTCCTTCATAGACGATATATTTTTTCCCCCCAATGCCCCAGGTTGTTTCGACATTTCTAGCGTTCTCTCCTGGCATGGCGTACTTGTAACCCATTTCTGCCCCGATGATATGAGAATTGATAATGATGACAATGATGCGCGTGGAGAGGCCTTAAACTAAACTTAATCTAATTAGGCGAATATGATATTGATGATAATGATGGCCAGACGATATATAGGATACAGCATAAGTCAGTTAACCAAAAATGCAAATATAATACTTTCTGTAACTTACAGTATAATACAAAAAACAACAATCCAAATTGTTCCCTAATTAGCAAATTACCTCAAGCAGTAGTGTTTGAGATTATATTCTGAAGATCCCGTACTTAACCCCAGTTTCAACCATCTGACATTCCGCACCCTGTATAATAAATGATTATTCAATATTCATACGTGTTTTGTTTTCAGAAACATGACACCCAACTCTACGTTTGTGGTGTACCGAAAGGCATTCTGCAGATTATTACCGATGGAATATGCCGACAAAGGCGTAACAAAAGATGGTTTTCCTGTTTTCTGGTTCCGTTTTCCTGACAATGTATTTGATTCTCCTGACAAGAATCCTGAAAATTCTTGCTACTGCCGTCCAGAGGTCGCTCCCTGTTTATTGTCAGGACTTGCAGATATAACGCCATGCTACTACAGTAAGTTATTTTTTTCACATCATTCACCATGATGTCAACTTCAAATGTAATGTGATCATTTATAACTAGGCAGCACATTTTCGTTTCCCATACAAGTTAGGAAAGTCATCGATTAGTACAGACTGGATGTTTCAGAGTTCAAATTGTGTCCCGGAATTTTACGTCAGGCGCTACCAAATGTAGAATTCGGTACAAATAAGGCTCAACTGCACTTCTACTAGCGCTTGATTTTTCAGTTATATTGTTGTAAACTATAGCTATTCATCTGTATTTACTAACATTATTTAATATTTTAAACTTTTTCAAACTATTTTTATACCATTATTAGACAATTTTGAAGTATTTATTTAAATATGCAAATCACAATATTATGACACTGTTAGACAATATTGTGATGCTAATTGCTATTTTCTTCACAGAGTATATTACTTAGTCTATGATTTTTCTATTTCTGTTTTGTGTTATCGCTGGTTGGATCAGCGTTAGGGAGTGATAAGTAAGTGAACACCCATTTTTAATAAAGTTTGGTAATTTTAATGTTGTTAATGTATTTTTTAAAGATAGATTTGGGGATTTGTTGCAAATATTGGTCATTTAAATGTCATAGCGACGGATAGTAATCAAGGATGATAATCGATAAGTGGTTCGATTGTGGGTTATCTCTGGCTCTATAAACTCTGGCGCATGCGCACTGTTGTTGTATAGGACTTTGAAAATATTTTCACGCTAGTTTAAGTGCAGTTTTTCCCATAATAATTTTAGATAACTTGATGTTTTATATAAACAACGTTGGCAGTGGATCATCTATATTTACCAAGTATATGGCTCGTTTATGTATATCTATTTGCAGTTTTAAACTGCTTATACATACAGGTGACGTAATAAATGCACAAGAAGGAACTACCCGATCCCCTGTCCGTTCGGGAACAAAAAATGCGCTGCCTGTTTATAACTAACATGAATAAGAAGAAGTTAATATGTTTCATACAGGTTTCTTTTATAATCTTCTTATTCGTATCCGATGCATTGTGATCGAGGGATGAGATGAGATGTATCCACTACTCTTGAACGTCTGTGATACAATATACACAGATATCGGCTGACCAGGGTGTCACACTATCAAAGGAGCAGATGAAATGAAATGAAGTTGATGAGATGAGTATGGAGAAGTGACGGAAGCATGTTTTTGGGAGGGGGATACGAAAGAAATTCACTATGAACCCCACGTGTAGTGGCCGAGACGCGAACTCAGAACCCAGAGGTGGAGGGCGCCTTCATATAGGCTTAAACACGATTCAATTATTAAGTAGAAACATATTTACTGCTACATTATTTTTACTATTTTTACTAATTCTTTTAACGTAATGTCATTCTTTTTTTTCCGAACAATAACAATACGAAATTTTCGTAAGTCTATTTACTGTAAAGTTCTATTCAATATAGAGTGGCCAGAAAATTACAAATATGAAATTCTCGACCATTTCCCGGTTTTTTCATGGCATCAAAGAATGATTCTTGAGGTTTTTTAGTACTAAATTTAATTAATTCTAGTAAAGCTAATTTTGTAAAAATATTTTTATATATTTCTTAATATATATAAGTATGAAGTCTACACTCCTTACAAAAAAACG
Source organism: Diploptera punctata (assembly GCA_030220185.1). Taxonomy (NCBI): domain Eukaryota; kingdom Metazoa; phylum Arthropoda; class Insecta; order Blattodea; family Blaberidae; genus Diploptera; species Diploptera punctata. The sequence goes on along the minus strand of JASPKZ010007371.1, from coordinate 206,331 downwards.
TTAAACTGAAAATATATAAAACTTATTCTACCAGTTATATTACATGGATGCGAAACATGGATTCTTACTTTAAGGGAGGAAAGGAGATTACGAATATTTGAGAATAAAGTTCTTAGGAAAAATTTTGGACCAAAGAGAGATGAAAAGACAGGTGAATGGAGAAGACTACATAACAGTGAACTACGTGGTCTTTATAGGAAGCCAGATATAATAAGAAAAGTTAAGTCTCGTAGACTGCAATGTGCAGGACATGTGGCACGAATCGGGAATGAAAGACGTGCATGGAAGCTTCTTGAAGGAAAACCGGAGGGAAAACGCCCAGTTGGTAGACCAAGAACGAGCTGGGATAATAACATTAACTACGATTTCAGGGAAGTAGATTATACAGGAATGATTGGAAAATATTAGCTCAGGATAGGATGTATGGAGAGCTTATATCCGCGCGGCCATGAACTTACGGTTCGATAATGCCAGTGAGAGTTAATATACGTAAGTATGAAAACATATAATTTATTTTTATGGTAAGGTCTTAAATATGGATAGCAAAATAATGTATTGTTTTTTTATTATTTGAACTTTGTCACGATAAAACATTGCAAACAATATCACATTAAATTGTATCTTACTTTATTCATATCTTATTCCAATATATGTAGGCATTCTTAGAATGTGGTTTACCGATTGTGACTCTTTTCATTTGAATACAAGGTAGATGCACGTCGCTTTACGAATTCTCATCTATTTTCCGGTTTTCCCGGTTGCTTTCAAATTCCCGACTTATTCCCGGTTTTCAAGATTTTACAGACTGCTGAAACACCCTGCAATTGTATTACCATTTCTTAATTCGGAAAGAAAATAATTTTAACTTCGTCTGAAATTTTTATGGTGAAAACTATTTCCACTATATATGCCAGAAATAGGCCTATAGGCCTATCTATCTTGTTTTCAAGGAAGGTCATAAAATAAAACAAGTTAAAATGTACCTTCTTAGGTCAGAGCCGTCGTTCTCAACTTATAAAATATGTATGCTTTTTGTCTGAAGGCCTTTCAGAATCTCCATTCCATATTCAGCAGGTCTTTCTTCGCTACATTACTTGATGTGGTGGTTGATAGTGCTGATTCTAATGTGGTGTTGTCGTGACTAATGCTTCTTCCTGACTATATCGTATAGTGGGTTGTTTAGTCTGGGAGTGCTTTCATTTATTAACAACTTGTTGTCTATTTCCTTGATAATTTCCAGGTCTTCCAATATGTTGATTTCTGTTGGGTTTCCCTCTTTGTATACTACTGTAAGGGTGTCTTCTATTAAGTAACTTTTATGACCGGCGTTTATTATGTACTTAGCGTAATATGACTTGTGCTTTGCATAATTAGTCTAATTACGCTATGCACATAATAAACGCCGGTCATAAAATGAACTCAATAGAAGACACCCTTACAATAGTTCACAAAAAGGGAAACCCAACAAAAATCAACATATTGGAAGACCTAGAAATTATCAAGGAAATAGACAACAAGTTGTTAACAAATGAAAGCACTCCCAGACTAAACAACCCACTATACGATATCGTCAGGAAGAAGCTTTAGTCACGACAACACCACATTAGAATCAGCACAATCAACCACCACATCAAGTAATGTAGCGAAGAAAGACCTGCTGAATATGGAATGGAGATTCTGAAAGGCCTTCAGACAAAAAGCATACATATTTTATAAGTTGAGAACGACGGCTCTGACCTAAGAAGGTACTTTTTATCATATTTTATTTTATGACTATCCACCTCAACGGTTTTAACTATGAATTTTATTAGTATTGTTTCAAGGAAGGTCTAATACTAAAAGTTCTTTTTTCTTTTCCCATGCTGTCAAAGAGCACAAAATAATATTGCCCATGGCAACCCGATTGTTTTAAATATTTTCTAACATAGCTTTATTTTATTTATTTTGAGGCAAATAGACATTTAGGATATTTGAGTATTGCTATTAGACAGTGATATTGAAATTAATGTACTCAGGTTTGCTGTACGAATGCGATAGTTAATACAACTAAAGAGAAAAATTCTGCTTAAACCGGAATTTGAACCCAAGATCGCTAGCTTAACGCGCTGGTGCACTAAACCACTGTGCTACTTTAGTAATCTAGGAAGAGAGACAAATCTTTTTCTACTTGAAATTCCCTTGTATCTCCATTACTAACTAAGCTTCTGATCACATTACTGCAGAGTCGCTTCTATTAAGAATTCATTCAGTGCCATGTAAACTAATTAGAAACGTAATATCAAAATTAATGTACTTACAAGGAAACTGCCAACCATTGCATACCGAAATCTTCTCTCAGAGAAGCGTTGTGATGTACCAAGGCCTGTCCAAAAAAATAACTGCCGCTTTTAACTACAAGGCACGGAAATCGAAACCAGCATGAGTTAAGTGCGGGGGAACGAGACGTGGTCGGCGGATAGTGAGGATTATACGGTTGCCAATACAGGAGTTTCATTAGTTCCCTATAGTTATGGAATATTTGGCGCTGGATTTCTGTACCTTGCAGTTAAAAACGGCACTTTTTTGGGCCCTTGGTACATCAGAACGCTTCTCAGAGATATTTAAAGATAGGTTTCGGTATGCAATGGTTGACATTTCCTTCTTAGACTGAAATTTATGTATTCAGACTACTGTTCATACAACTAGTAGTAGTAGTAGTAGTAGTAGTAGTAGTAGTAAGCTCATGTTTCCCTTAACAGAGATTTAGCTCTCCCCCTACAGGGAAGAATTTGAACCATACTAATTTAGTTACACTTGTTTTCGTATAGATGTCAACTAGAACTAGAGTTTTTAACCAAGTGATAGAAGGAGATCCTATTCCAGATGAGTGGAAGTTACCGTATATTAGTGCAATATACAAAAATAAAGGGAATAAAACAGATCCAGCAAACTATAGAGGGATCAGTGTTATGGCAGCAATTAGTAGAATGTTAAGTACAATTATTAAAATTAGATTGGAGGAACTAATACAAAATAAAATATCAGAAGAACAAACAGGTTTCACAGCAGGTAAATCGTGCATTGATAACATATTTGTGATTAGGCAGATTATGGAAAAGATGTTAGCTAAAGGAAAAGAAGTGCATATGGCATTTATAGACCTGGAAAAGGCATATGACTCTGTACCCATCAACAAGCTCTGGGTGGCAATGGAGAACTTTGGAATACCTAAATATCTTGTATATTTTATAAAAAGAATGTATGATTGTAAAGCAAGTATTAAGGTTGGAAATAGAGTATCCTCAGAATTTGATATAACAAAAGGATTAAGACAAGAATGCGGGATGTCACTAACATTGTTCAAGATATATTATAAGATGTATTAATGAAATGGAATAAGTTATGTGGGGAATAGGAATCAACATAAATGACCATTTACTGCACAATTTATTATTCGCTGATGACCAGATTATAATAGGACAAGATAAAGAAGATATAGAATATATGATCAGAAAGTTGGTCGATGCATTTGAGGTAGGTGGACTGAAGATAAATTATATTAAAACAGAATATATAGTAATCGGAGGAAATTCAGAAGACCTACAAATAAATGATATGATAATTAAATGTGTTGAAGAATTTAAATATCTTGGATCTATAATAGATAGATCTGGTACTTGTGAAAAAGATATTATTAACAGAGTAAATTGTGCAAGGAAGGCGATTAGATCCCTGAATGGTCTTTTATGGAATAGAAATTTGACCAGAAAAACAAAAAAAGAGATTATAATAGAAAGTATACTTACATATGGATCAGAAAGCTGGACAATAAATGAAAGTATGGAGAAAAGAATCTTGGCGACAGAAATGGATGGATTACGGAGAAGTATGAGAATATATCAGACAGGAAATGGATGCACAAGAAACTGTTATCGATAGGATAACAAAGAGAGCTCTACAGTGGTATGGATATGTACAACGGATGTCGGAAGACCAGTGGCCTAAACAGGTGTTGGATTGAATGGTACCAGGCAGAAGGAAGAGGGGGGGAAGTAGAAGAGCATGGTATGAGGGAATATATGATGCCATGATGAAGAGGGGTCTGGAAGATGGTCAATGGGAAGATAGGAGTCTCTGGAAAGCAGGAATCAAGGGCAAACTGCTGTAAAGTGGAAAGCCTGTATTAAGTAAGTAAGTATTAAGTATGTCATTTGAGTGGTCCGTGGTCAGCGTTCCGCCTCATACTGACATCTAGGAAACCAAGGTAATACTAGGACGGGAAAATTCGGTACATTTTGCTTGGAGGCCTTTTCATTCAGGCTTAAGGATCTTTTACGAGCCTGAAAATCTTCAGACTCGGGATCCACAGCTTAAAGTCCCTCCCGGAGGACTTACTCCTTGCATTTTTCCATCCTAAAAAAATCCAATGATCCCGGCCGGGTTTGAACCCGCGACCCTCGGGACCAGAGGCAAGGAGCGTAACCACTAGTCCACCGCGGCCGATGTTTATACAACTAATGAGAGAAATTTCTGCCTAAATCGGGATTTGAACCTGCATTGGCGCACTAATCCATTGTGCTACTTAGGCAAACCAGGAAGTAGTACAATGGTTGAATGCGCCAGCGCCTAAAGCTGGAGACGTTGAGTTGAAATCCTGGTATAGGCAAACATTTTTTCTCTTACTAACTATTGAATTCAAACAGTAAGCCTGAGTATATTAACTTCAATATTACGTTTATAATTAGCTTATATGGCACTGAAAATAGCGACCCTGGTGTAAAGTGATTAGAAGTTCACTAATGGAGTACACTGGATTTTCCTAGAAGAGACAGATCTCTCTCTCTTTCTGGGATTGCCTTATAAGCACAATGGTTTAATGCGCCAGCTCAAAGCTGGAGTTCTTAGGTCAAAATCCCAGTTAAGGTAATTTTTTCTCTTTAGTTATATTAGACAGTGCATATATTTTACTAAAGAGTGTCTCTAAAGTCACTATCCATTTCCATTAATTTTTTTGTTGCATATACTATTAGCTTAGTGCCACATGTTTAGCACGGAAGAACGGTTTGCCAATGTTTGTGCATGGGTACGCGGATTCATATGAAGATGTAAGAACTGAATTTACCCATAAATTCTGTAAACCAACCCCAACAAAGGCATACATTCGTCTGCTTATAAATACATTTAAGCGTACCGGCAGTGTGTGTGATGACGATGTGGCACGTCATGGACGACCACGCATATTAGCAGAAACAATGCAGCAGGTCCAAATTACGAGTGATAATCCGAACGCATCAACTCGACGCTTCAGTCTATCTATCTAGATATGTATCTATTTATAATGACGTAGCCAATTGCTGAGCCATAGCCTCTCCTTTGTAAGGAGTTACTAGACCAAGTTCATTTTCAGTTACATTATTTGCTCATAGAAGTCAATAATTGCATGCTGTCAACACATCGACCCGACGAGACATCTAACAAGCAACTAAAGTATTTCTAGGACGTTGAGGTCGGTAAATTTTGCTTAGAGGCCTCTTTAATGAGTCTGATCTTTTACGAGCCTGAAAATCTTCAGTCTCGAGACCAACGGCTTAATGTCCCTCCTGGAGGACTTACTCCTTCGATTTTTCAGTCTTAAAAAAATACATCGACCCAGCCGGGTTTAACGACGCCTCAGTAGGGAGTTGAAAGCCCCTCGCAATACAATATGGAAAGTTCTACGTTTAACTTGTTTTTTTTTTTTTCGTTGTATACTGGTTTTCCTTATTGTTTTACCTTATTCTTTGTTTGTTTTACCTGTTTGTTAACTTTCTTTAATTCTCACATAGACCAAAGGTGGAGATTTAAAATCCCCTACCCCGCCAGGAATCGAACCCGGGTCGCCGGAGTGGAAGGTAGGGACTCTACCGACTACGCCACGGCGACGGACAAACTCAACGAAAAATCCTTACCACGTCTGCTTGATTTACGGAATCGTATCACAGAAGCAGCAGCAGCTTCTTTACTGTTTAAATGTCAAGGTCTATATTTCGTTTCACAGTTGAATGATCGAATATGTGTTTTCACGTAGAAAGACAGTAGAATATGTGTAAATCTTCGCAATAATATTGATGTTTTCAATCATTGCCTTCTTTCATTGAAATGGATAGAGGCTTTAGAGATACTTTCTGTATATTTCCGTCTGTATCCATATGTCTCCGCAACTCCAACTGATTGTTTTAATTCATTTTGAACTGAATTATGTTGAAATGGATCATAGTAATGGAATTCCAATTCGAAATTTGCCTTGACGACTGCGTACAGCCGCGAAAAAATGTCATATTAATCGGTACCGGACATGAATTCAGGACATCGCGTATGAAAGCTTCAAAATGTTATTGTCTGAGCCAACTTATTCTATTATTTGTATTATGTCTGTCATTTTATTAAATAATTTCTTACAATAAATTATGAAAATTTCCATTTATAATATTGTTTACAAGCCTAATATACAAGGAAGTGGAACAAAAATATAAGCTACAAGAAGTCCCGGCCTCGCTTTGCTGTGGCTAAGGTATACATTAAAAATTTAAATTAAGTTGTCTTTCAGCTACTTAAAACTAATACTTACACACGAAATTAATAATATTGAAAATAAAATAAACACTGAACACACTTAAATTATGAAATAATCAATATTTGTATTTCAATTGAAATTCGCGGTTGCAACAAAAAGCACAGCCATCTGGATCTCTCTTTGTTAAATAATAAACAAATTACCTTACCAAATTACCTTACACCGCCATCCGTTAGAATCGTATGGAACTCACAGATAATTATAACTCTTTGTTAAATAATAAACAAATAATTTGCAATAAAAAATAATGCGACTATAAATTTAGTTATAAACTACCTTAAGTCTCAAGTTGGATCAAACTGCACACAGTGTGCAAAATTTTATTAAAATCGGTTCAGTAGTTTAGGATTCCATCGCGGACAAACAACGTGACACGGAATTTTTATATATTAAGATATAATTAGAACATTAGGCTTGTTTTAGAACATGCAATTTTCAAAACTCTTCTTACTTTGCATTTTGAAAAAAAAATCGCTCAAGAAAAAAAGTTCATTATTCATGTTTATTTTGAATAAATAGCTAATAAAGGGTTTATAATGAGTATAATATAAAGTTATGCGTAATTATTAAACATTGTTTTATCTGTTCAAGGTATACCTCTTGCATTATCACGACCACATTTCTTCAAGGGAGATCCTCGGCTGTATGAAACGATTGAAGGAATGAATCCTAACGCCAGCAAACACGAATCAATGATTGCTGTACAGCCGGTAAGACTTTTATCGTTTATCTACATTTAATTTGAAATTTATATTCATTCTTTATTTTCCTCTCATATAACTAGTATTTTCGTGCAAATTACTGTGATTGAAATAAAAAAACCCAGGTAAGGTAAAGGCACCAAATATGAGACCCTCCACTAATATGAGACCCCTATCTTTCTCGGAAAATAAGAGCTGGATTTTGTCAACAGTGGCTGGAATCAGTAGCGGTTGACATCTAAGCGTTTCTTTAAAGTTGGCTACAATGATCGAGCGATTATTGCTTCAAATTCGAATGTTCTTGCGATTTCATCATTTGTAGTTTTTTAAGGCGCTGTTGACAAGACATCAAAATACGTCTAAGGTAATATTCATAATTTATTACTGTAATGTTATTTGTGTTTAGATGGATTAGCTATTTGTAAATTTGCAATTGGTTGTCTTTCTTTTTTAGAGCCTCGGTAAATTTTCTTTTACCCTCATTGAAGGTTCCATAATACGAGACCCTATGGGTTGCATAATATGAGACAGGGTCTCATATTAGGAGCTTCAATATTTCATGGGTTAAGGACAAAAATATATTACTTTTACGGATGAGTGATAGTTCAGGCAATAAACGGAAGACTTGGGACAAACAACAAATGATTCTAGCTGTTAATGCCGTCCGAGCTGGGAACATGGGATACAAATTAGCAGCCAAACAATTTGATGTCCCGAAAGGTATGTAAAAAAGCGAGAGATGTCAGCTGACGAGTTGGTAGCAGTACCACTTGGGCGGAAGACTGTTTTGGGTGAAGGCCTGGAAGAACAACTGGTTCAATACTGTATTCAAATGGATTCACGGTTCTATGGGTTGAGAAGGCGAGATATTAAGAGTATGGCTTTTCAACTCGCTATACGTAATGGTATTCAACACCCATTTTCTGTACAAAATAAAACAGCTGGTAAAAAGTGGTTAGCATCATTTCTCAAACGACTCCCACAGCTCACTTTCAGGACTCCACAAAATATCTCTCATGCAAGGGTCAAAGGATTCAAACCAGAACATGTGAAAACATTTTTTGAATTATATGAACCCGAATTTCAAGCGATTAATGGAAGACCAAATAGGCTATACAATGTTGACGAAACAGGCATATTCGTCGTCCAACACAAAGCTGAAAAAGTTATTTCCATTAAGGGTAAGAAAGAAGTCGCAGCCCTAACATCAGCTGAAAGAGGCAGCCTAGTGACCATTGTAACATGTATGAACGCTGTTGGTACCTATGTTCCCCCTATGATAATTTGGCCTAGAAAAAACATGAAATTGGAGCTTATGGATGGGGCTCCAGCTGGTGCAATTTGGGGGTGTAATCCGTCAGGCTGGATTCAAGCTGATTTATTCTCAGTTTGGTTTGCCCACTTTATTCAATTTACAAAACACTCTGTTGATGATCCGGTACTGCTGGTATTAGACGGACATTATTCCCATACAAGGAATATCGCCATAATCAACAAAGCCAGAGACAACAATGTGAAGATAATCTGTTTACCACCTCACAGTTCACACAAGATGCAGCCACTGGATGTTGGATTTATGAAGCCCTTAAAAACCTACTACTCAACAGAAATTGAAAACTGGCTGAAGAATCATCCAACGCGTGCTGTAACGCCCTTCGTGATTGCTAAATTGTTTGCTGCCGCGTACAACAGAGCAGCAACCATGGAAATATCAGTAAATGCATTCCGTAAAACTGGGTTGTTTCCTTTAAATGATCAAATATTTCGTGACTATGATTTTTCCATCCATGGTGGAAATAGAAACTCTTCAGAAGAACTCCCTGCTTCCCCTGGTGCAGAACCAACTGCAGGACCTTCTCGTACACTAGTTTCTCCATTCGACATCAGGGATCTTCCAACAATTACAACGGTGTCTTCAAACCGAACTGGAAAAGCATGTGTCATTTCATCATCTCCCTATAAAAGGAGCCTTGAGCAAAGCTTAGACAGAATAAATGAGAAAAAAAAAGGAAGCTAGCAGATGTCACTCACGTGAAAAATCATGCAGGTAAAATAAATCAGGGTCCATGTAAGAAATCCCAAAGAAAACGACCTCTAAAAGAATCTAGCAGTGAAGATTCGGATTTAGAAGTCTCATCTAACAGCTCTGATGACGAAGCATTTGAAGAAGACGCTGAGTGTCTCTTTTGTGGCTGCCTGTATTCCTCAAATACTCATGGAGAAGAATGGGTTCAGTGCACAGGATACTATCGCTGGGCTCATGAACATTGTGGAGCAACTGACCGAATGTTCTTGTGTCTAACATGTGTCAAAAAACAAAAGTAAATGGGGGGTCTCATATTAGGAGACATTTTTGTGACTAACAAAAATGACCATTTTTTGTAATTTTTCAATTTTCTCTTCAAAGCAAAGAGCATTAATACAACTTAGTTTGTGTACCTTACATTCAATAACAATCGAATGTTACCTTTGTGTTTTGGAACATTTGTGACTTTTATTTGCCCAGTTACTACCATTTAAAAAAACGGGTCTCATATTAGGTGCCTTTACCTTAATACAGCATAAATATGGAATATTCGATAAGCTGCGTTGTAAGAGGTTTTATACCTAAGAACGTGCAAATTACTTTGTAGAATTAATGTTTACTTATAATTTTTTGAGTCCACACACTTTAAAAAAAGGCAAGAAATCATTTTTTCATGTTAATTTAATATATTTTCATTGAAATTATTGTGTAATCTAGCATAAATAATATAAAAAATTATACGTAGTATATGATTATTTACATATGTTTCATTTATATCATATATACAGTATATAACGTTGTAATTAATCTATTTATTATTATTATTATTATTATTAATATTATTATTATTATTATTACTTACTTACTTACTCACTGGCACTATCGAACCCGTAGGTTCATGGCCGCGCGGACATAAGCTCTCCATACATTCCTATCCTGAGCTAATGCCTTCCAATCATTCCCTATATAATCTACTTCCCTCAAATCATAGTTAATGTTATTCTCCCACCTCATTCTTGGTCTACCAACTGGGCGTTTTCCCTCCGGCTTTCCTACAAGAAGCTTCCATGCAAGTCTTTCATTCCCCATACGTGCAACATATCCTGCCCATCGCAGTCTACGAGACTTAACTGTTGTTGTTATTATTATTATTATTATTATTATTATTATTATTATTATTATTATTATTATTATATTCTGACCATATTCTGAAAATTTAGGCAAGGGCCATTTCAAATTATTAAAGAAAATAATTTGATATAAGCCTATCTTAAATTGCCTTATCCGTCATCTATTTTTTTTAATATCAGGATTGCTCTACTGAATATTATATTATACATTGAGGGAAATGTATTGGCATTTCTAGATTATATATGATTTTGTTTGGCTGTGTGTGTGTTCTTGTGTGTATCTTATACCTGGAAACCATAAAATTAATTCATCATACAGAATTTCAGTTTATTGAGGCATGGAAGTATATTGTAATCAATACCGTATATTGAAATCACATATCAATATCGTATAGAAAATAGATCTGTCAACCCTTTCATTCCCAGTGTAGTCCTCCACTTTATATTTAAAGCTGAGATATAGGGTATTATGACCATCAATCTTTGAAACAGGCCTACCGTTGTTGTTACTGAACTCATTTCTAGAATTAATTTTTATCACAATATTGTGTATGCATTCACTTCAGATGTTCCTGAACAACATAATATAAAAAATTAACTATTTGATAAAACTATTAAATATATTTTCTTTTTTTGTGATCAATACATTATAATAATGCAGAAATACACATTTTTTCCCCATTTGAATTCATAATTTCTGAAATGGTTAAATGCGTGAGCTGTTAATTAGTTCAGTGAGACTTCTCTTCGTCTGTTTCTCTCTCTCTCTCTCTCTCTCTCTCTCTCTCTCTCTCTCTCTCTCTCTCTCTCTTTTTTTTTTTTTTTTTTTGATTTGTGTAAAATAACCAATTAGTATCTTTTTCGACTGCCATAAATATAATAAATTATGTAATATTTCGAAACTAGTTTAACTTTATTTTGTATAAATTGCAATTAAAGACAGATAAAGACAAAGTTTGATAAATTTGGTTAAACGATTTCCCAGATTTTTTTAATGGTGGATAAAATTTCTCCTTTCTTTTCCGAAGTAATGGCTGAGCAGGAAATTCGGTCAGTAGGAAGACATTACGACCACAGAGAGATACACATGCCAATATTTCGTAACCAAAATTTTGTTATGTACGACATGGGTGGTTTATATTTAATCATAATAATGTTTTATTTGCAGGATTTGGGATTACCAATGAGAGGTCATTCCAGGATGCAACTTAATCTGGTAATACACAACACACGTCTAAACCCGAGGACGGCGAGATTTAACAATCGCACACTACCCATCTTCTGGATAGACTGGGTTCGTAACTAAAAGTCAAACTTCTCCCTAACTTTAAGTTCATTTAAATTAATTCCCATAATATATCTATATATACACACACAGTAAAACTTGCTCAAAGCGGAATCGCATCGGATCAATTTTTTATTTGCACATTGGACAAAATTCCACATTATAAAAAAACTAAAACTTATTAATAATCTTAGATTATAGAGTAATTTTAGTTCCGCTGCCCTTGAAAAGTGAAGTATAGTATGTATGAGCGACTTCGACGGTAATGCGCGAAAAAAAAACCAGTCCCATTTTGTCAGCGTTAAAAATGTCTCTTAGGCGCGTATCCTAAAATTCAAGTATGCAGCTTCGGTTTTCGCTCACTAACCACACTTTCGTCCACATTATTTGATTACCCACAAATTTCATTCCACACCACATTGTGTCGTCTTTTAAAACTGTCCAGACAACCTGAAGATTCCTTGAAATCGTTATTCCCTTAGAGATTTAACAAGAGCTAGAGCTTGACTTTGGAACATCGGTCCGGAAATGTTTGGAGATTTATCTTCAACCACTTTCATTTTTTCGCTTAATGAGAATGATACATACGTTTCAGCCATCTTCATTCCGTAAAATCAGAACCCTACCTGTGAAAGATCGATCTCAGAACTTAACTAATTTAAGAGTTTACAGCGCAATTGTTATTTGCAAGACAGGTATCTGTGTTTCGCATAACGGGTGTGCAATGAGGCCGATTCTATACAGGTAGAATCTATATAGTAAAAGCTCCTTATTCGCAGGGAATATATTCCGCAAATATGCCGCGAATACAGAAACTGCGAATATGGAATGGTAATTTGTATGGGTATATAGGGGTGACGTTTCAAGGTTACAGAATAAAAAAAATATCAAAATAAAATCAATTAATGACAAATTTTGAACAATTTCTATTAATTATTACTGTCAGGTTTAGGCAAGGACTTAAAGAACTTAGCAATTATTTCGTTTTGCCGCTTTTAAAAGGTATTTCAATTAAGATTGATATTCTGCTGTGAATTCTGCCATACAATTCCTTATTTTGTCTTTCTTGATTCATTAACATTGAAACAGCGTGATATAGATGCAAACGACTCGCCAACGCATATAAACGGTCAAGCATTTTTATTTTTACTTTAAGCGGCAACACTATTTTTTTTCCTCTTCGGTACTAATTATTTTTCTTTCCTTTTACTCGACATTATAAATGGGAACAAAGCACAAGAGACAGGTGTTATTCAATCAAAATTATTGCAACGAACAAGTTGAAACAATAATATACCGGTCGTGGCGATGGAGGCATTTATCAAAGTACATATCGGCACGTGAAATACGACAACAGCTTTTAACAATGAACTTTAGGGTTAGTGACAATTATGTTTGTTTTGTTTTGATGTTTATTTGTCCATTTGGTTTGAATCGCTATTTGTAAAAGCCATCTTGACACCTGCCTTCAGTATAAAAAACTGCTGATGGTTAATAAATATATATATACCTTTCCGCTTTATATTTTTTTATGAATTGTGTAGAAATATCCTTCCGTTTTCGCGTTGGACAGATTCCGTTTTATGCAAAATAAATAGACGTAAAATTACTATTATTTCGCTGGGACCAATAAATTTGTTCATGTTGGACAGATTTCCGCAATATTCACGCTCCGGATTAAACAAGTTTTACTGTATATATATGTATATAAGATTTCGCAAGAATGTTTATTTTATTTTAAAAAGTTTTAAATGTATACAACACCTTCCTGTGCCCAATATTAAGTTGAGATTCTCTTCCTCTATTCATATCTATCTTTCCAGTCACTATCCTGCAGTCCCCTCCTTAATGAAATTCGTAATTCACTCTATCCATGTCTTCTTAGGAAGTAATGTTTTGAATTTATAATGAATAAAATCTTATAATAATTTTATTTGATTACTCATAGAATATTATAATTTAAACTAAATAGAATTAACAATATTTTCAAATTTTATGAAGCTTATGAATATGAAGTTATTCCTTTAGATTAATTAAATTTAAACATTTTAATATGGAAAACCCGCACATGGAAACTCCCGAAGAAAATCTCACCCGGAAACCTGCCCCGTTGGATATCGAACCCAGGTTAGACAATGACGTTACTCCTACTTCACGGCGATTCGCTGATAATGAAATTTATCGATTCTTCCAAAGCTTGAGCATTCAATTTGCAAATTTACTTAATGATAAAATTAAATTAAAATATGTACCTTCTTAGGTCAGTGCCGTCGTCCTCAACTTGTAAAAAGGTATGTATGCTTTCTTTTCTTGAAGATCTTTCAGAGTATCTATTCCATCATGAGCAGATATATTTATTCGCTACATATGTTGAGATGTTCTCGATGATGTTGGTCTTAACGTAGTGTTGTCTGTAACTGAAGTGTTCTTTCTGACGATATCGCATAGCGGGTTGTTTAGTCTGGGAGTGCTTTCATTTATTAACAACTTGTTACCTATCTCCTTGATAATTTCCAGATCTTCCAATATATTGATTTTTGTCGGGTTTCCCTCTTTGTATACTACTATATATATTATATTGAATAATCAATTGAGTTGGTGTTTACTTGATGAAAATCCATATTTATTAATTAAATAAAATGCCATACATAGGCCCACTTTCAAATAAAATATCTGAACACTTTAAAAAGTTGAACATTAATGTGGCATTTAAAACTAATAAAACTTTACAAAATATAATAAAAAACAACAAAACCAAAATAAAAAAATAAAAATTATCAGGTGTATATAAATTGAAGTGTGGCACATGTGACAATGTCTATATAGGACAAACTGGTAGACCTTTTATCTCTCGGATAAAGGAACACATGAGAGCATATAAAAGGAATTTAGAATATTCAAAATATGCTAACCACCTATTCCAATTTAATCATTGTTTCGATCCAAATTTTGAAATGTTACATGTTTGTGATAAGGGTAAGAAGTTAGATCTTTTGGAGGCTGTAGAGATAAATAAATTGAAGAGTAGTAACATACTTAAATTCTGAACTTGATTTGAATGAATCCCCTTTGTTAAATTAAAAAAATTAAATAAATATTGTTGTATTGTTGCTTAGATCAGTTGATATGTAATAACACAATTCATAATTTAACATGTCTGAAGAAGGTACAGTGTACCGAAACAGCTGTCACTGGACCTTTTAATAAATATGAAACTCAACATAAACCTAACGTTTTATTTTATTTAATTAATAAGTATGATCGGCGTTTAGAATAGAATAGATTTATTTAGCCTGATGGAGTTAAGGCCATGTGGCCTTCTCTTCCACTCACCAAGACAAACATATGTTACAATTATGTGTTTAGCGTAATTAGAATTTTCATATGCGTATACGAAATCGTTACGATGCTCTTTAAACCTTATGTTGAAAGAACACATTTACGGACAACACTACATTAAGACCAACATCATCGAGAACATCTCAACATATGTAGCGAAGAAATGTAGCTGCTCATGATGGAATAGATATTCTGAAAGACCTTCAACAAAAGAAAGCATAGATACCTTTTTTACAAGTTGAGGACGAGACACTAACCTAAGAAGGACATAATTTTAATTTCATGACTATCCACCTCAACGGTTTCAAGCAATGCATTTTATTAATATTGATTACTTAATAAACTATCATGAAAAGTATTTTAAAATATTATGAGATTTATTTATTAAATAAAACTATCAAATTTAATTATTGATTTTCATAAATATATATTTTAATCAATAGCCTATTCATGATAGCTGTTCGATATACTCCATCTTCTTCACATGTATTTACAAACACAAATATACAGTTGTCATGTAAATAAATATTTATGAAACTCAATAAAACTTAGATGGTTTTATTTAATAAATAAACAATATGGATTTTCATCAAGTAAACAAATCAATTGATTACTTACGAGATTTATTTTGAACTTAATTAAGCGTGTAATATTATTTAAAATTATGTTTCCCCAGTTAGACACGTTACCATTAATATTATTTAATTAATTTTTGGATACATACATCTTTAGAAATTACGAGGATCTAAATATGCTACAATTTGTATGTTTAATTATCAATTTATACAATGAAGAATATGGTAGATCAGGTAAAGTTATTTGATAATTAAAATCGTCAAATTATACAGTCCCCTAAATTATGTATACACACTATGAGAAACCAAAGATTAACAACTATATTAGACGCAATAATATCAGAAGAGCAGACAGGTTTTAGGAAAGGAAGAAACTGCACAGACAACACATTCACTTTAAAACAAATAATAGAGAAGAGAAGAGAATTCAACTTAGAAATGCACATCCTCTTTATAGATTATATTAAAGCTTTTGAGAAAGTATCTAACCAAAATTTTGGAACACACTAAACGAAACAGGAATTCCACTACACTTGACAGCAATTAAAGAAATGTATAAAAATAAATCAAAGGGAGCCAATAAATATAACAGGAAGAGTTAGAAGGGCTTTCCACTATCAACCACTCTTTTTAACATTTATTTTGACGACATCATAAAATCATGGAAACAAATAACAACTGGGGGTATCAACTTAGAAAATCTAATATTAAAAACATTAGCTTTTGCAGATGACCAGATTTTAATAGTAAAATCAGAAGACGAATTACAAAGAATGCTATATAAACTAAACGAAATATCAAAATAATATAATATGGAAATATCATCAGAAAAATAAAAAACAATGACTTTCAAGGGCGCTCGACCAGTTCGGACAAAGATCATATTAGAAAATAAACCAATAGAACAAGTGACAAAATATAACTTCCTAGGTTGGGAAATATAATTCACAACGGAAACAGATATAAATAACAAAACTAAATAACTTTAATTATATAACAGGAACACTAAAATGAACTTTGAAAAATAAAGCCAGAAAACACTCTATAATGAAATTATACAAGACAATGACAGTTTCTATTATTACTTGCGAATCCGAAACATGGACAGTGACAACACAACAATCTGCCAGAATTCAAGCTGCTGAAATTAAATTCCTCACACCAATATCAAAGAATATACAAAAAACACAACACAGAAATAAGACAGCAACTAACAGTAGAGGAATTAAACACAACAATAATGAAATATAGAACAAACTGGAAAGAACACTTAGCAAGGATGACTGAGAACAAAATACCAAAAGCAGCATACAACTATTCACCAAGAGGAAGAAGTAGTTTGGGAAGCCCAAAGAAAAGATGGAAAGAGCAGCAATTTGGAGCCGGACAGTCTAGCAAAAAGCCTAAACCGTGACGAAGAAGAAGTGCCTAACATGGAAGGGACTACCTCAAATATTACAAGAGTGAATGGAGGTCATAAGGAGAGTTTGCTGTGAAAGTAGATAAAATATCTGACAGGAGGAAATTGATAGTTTGTGATAAAGCAATACATTCTAACTTGGAAGATATAAATATTGTAGGACCTTGTTAATTGGAACTTTTTCTTGTTGTACTTCTCCCTGTGTAAATATTGAAAGCAATTTTTTTAAGAACT
The DNA here is from genome assembly GCA_030220185.1 of Diploptera punctata. Taxonomy (NCBI): domain Eukaryota; kingdom Metazoa; phylum Arthropoda; class Insecta; order Blattodea; family Blaberidae; genus Diploptera; species Diploptera punctata. Next base: position 189,029 of record JASPKZ010007371.1, on the reverse strand, counting down.
CCCTATATGATATTCAATGCTAATTAATCAAGTACACATCCAACACATCTATAATAACTTAGACCTTTTCAATTAGAAAGAAAAAAATCAAGAAACTGAAAGGTCTGTCCCCGTGGCAATCACGCCATTAAATTATGTCAGAACATTATGTAATTTTAATGAAAGTAATTATGAAAATATAACTCTTACTTCAAGTATTAAATAAATATTAGTATCGTAATTTGAAACATGAAGAATGCAAAAAGAAGAAAGAAGTAAAAGCAAATAACCTATCGTAAAATATTATCCTATTTCAAGAAAACTCAAACTGGAGAGGATGAAGTTAGACCTATTAATGATATTTTAATGATCATAATAATTATGGTACATAACATGTTCACCAGATTCACGACAAACACCTAAAATAATTATATTTATTTTCTTATAGTTTGTATTCTCGCTAAAATATTTTATATTAACCTAAATGTATTTTACACATATACAATCAAGTGTAAATAGTGTTGGGAATATAAAAACTAAATGTAATCACTATTTTACCTTGTATTTAGCACAGTCCCTTGTACTAACTTTGTTCTATAGGTTTTAAATAAAGCAAATTTTTATTCCCAACTACATTTTTTTAGTCCACCGCTGTGGTCTCGAGGTAGCGTGCTGCCTTGTCACGCAGCGGGTCCGGGTTCGATTCCCGGTAGGGACAGGCTCCTGGGTGAGGTTTTTCGGGGTTTTTCGTCACCTGAAAGACAAATGTCAGGAAGCGTAGGGCCCAATGGTCCCCGAAAATCATCCGGCCATCATCACCATCCTTCACCGGTGTGGAAAGCAACGGGAAGCTACCACACATATAATTTCCTAGTAAAGCTGCAAAGCATAGCATGAAAATGCTATGATTGCAGTGAAAGACATGCTCTCGGAGAAATATTATAGATGGATGGATGGACATTTTTTAAATATCAGTAATCTAAAGATGAAGGCAAAGTGATCCCACTATAGACCTTAGGAGACCTTTGGGGTAGTAGGAGGTTAAGGCTCCCACCTTTATAGACAATCAGCACGAGATATCAGCCGAGTTGTCAGCCCTGCTTAGCGGCCATCTTTACTCCCAGAACATGTGTTCTGTACTCATTTCCGTTAGAGCTTCAGTCGATACCAAAGGCATGGTGACGTCAGAAGGTTTGGTTCAGTATAAAATCCGGAGGTGGGGTTGTACAAGACCAGCTTTTTACTTGCGGAACTGATGACTTTTTAGTGCAATTTATATTATTACGAAGTGATCTTGATATAATTTATGCGCGAGTAATTACCATTGTGGAAGTATGTTAACATAATATGAAATATACGAGTGGAAATATGTTTTTACGTTGTTAACTGTCGGCCATTTTGAATTTTCATAGAATAATTGTGATGAAGAGGTAATTTTTTTTTACACATTTAAAATGTAACGAACCTAAAAGCTAACCTAATTCAATTACTCTAACGTAGGCGAATCCCATGGAACGCCCTTTTTATTATTTTACGCGTTTAAATATGTACATTTGTTTGTGTTTTACGCGGTTAAATACGGACATAATCATTTCTTACCGACAGTGAACCACCGTTATCGGCAGAGCTTTGTTGTTGAAACCATAGATAAGCTGGTCAGTGGGTTTATGGCTGGTTAATAGTGTGGTTATCGGTGGTTACTATTGTGGTTATCGCTGGTTATTTGTGTCATTATCGTTGGTTATAATGTGGTTACCGGTGGTTACTAGTGAAGTTATCGCTGGTTACGACGGTCATTTTGAATAACTGTTGTAAGCAGGCTGGTCATGACAGGAAGTGGTCCCACTTTTTTTTCATATTTGCGAGTAAAATAAATTAATGACAATTACGACTCACACATAAATACATTTACTATAACATATTATGAATATTTATTGCATTTAAGTAGTATTAAAGTGGGTTAATAAAAAGCTTGTCAAGTTCCAGGGCGCCAATCCGGATCCCACCGGAAATCGAAGCCCGACTTCCGGCTTGTAGCCTTAATCAGCCACGCTATGGCATGTCGCACCAGTAATCTACATAATCACAAATTTAATATTGCAATGGAATCTCAATAAATATTTGTAGACTTAATTGAGAAATTCTTGCTGATATTGGCGAAACTATAAATTGTTTAATCGCTAATGTATCTGATTTTAATTCTACAAAAAGAGCTGCGCATAAAAATCGACCAACCTTTTACTTGTATTTCTATTGGATCTACGTTTCTACATGTACTTGACTCGCCCTATTCTTAATTTAGTAATGACCATGCCCTCCACACAAAACCACGTCCACATTTGTAATCAAGTAAACAATATTGAATGAGTATAAACGCGTTCCTAAAATATGGCCGCGTTTTCTACTGAATAAAGAAATATTTCGCTGCAACATATATTATGCACTATTTTTCTTCCATCCTCTGTCTAGTAAAGTGATTTGTTTAATATTGCAACTAGTAAGATTAAACTTGTATAAAATATTTCCAGGTATTCAACGAGTAACATATGTTTCTAAAATAAATTGATGTCTTTGTGTAACTGTTCCTTTTTTACAGTTAATTTTTCATACATCCAAAATAATTAGCTTAAAAATGGACAATAAGTCATTATGTTAATCTCACATATCCCCGTTTCTTAATGACATCAAGAGCTACTTGTATTTACGCTATTTATATTTAAGGTTAATGGGAGATTATTTTATATAATATATATTTATTTTTTTAAGTTAAGCTTGCAATTATTTCCTTAGTTTTTTTCTTTCCATCCATAATTTTTATTTGTAGGATTTTTTCCATTTTACATAGTTTTCGTCAAGACAACTCTGATATCCTTCTCTTAACTCTCGCGATTTATCCAATATCCCTCTTCCAAATATCCTCATTTTATGCATCTTCCTATTTTATCTTCGATCTTTCTTTTTATATCTATTTCTGGCTCCATGCAATGTTTTCATGATTTCTGTATCTTACTTCCATTCTTTTACAGCAAAATAATATTTGAGATTTAAAATAATGTTAATTTCCTCTGATGCGTCGCAACTGTAGCTACTTCAATGAGACTACAGAGTTATTAATTTTTTAAATATTGTTTCAGTATTTCGACCTGCCCACTGTAGTGTATCGGCTGTTCTACCTCGTGCTCTTCATCTGTCCAGTTCTGCAGACAGCACTTACCGTATTCTTCGCAACCTTGGGAACACTTTTACTTGGTCTGGCAGCATGCAGTTTCAGCAGGAAGAACACTGCTGTCGCTACCAAAATATTGAACAAAAGTCAACACCTCTTGGAGAAAAACACTGGAGAACAGCTTCTTGCACGTGCTCAAAAAGTTCATATAGCAAACAAGAGTCAATTTATGTCAGAAAAAAGTGCTGCAGAAACTTTGCTCAGCCATGCCCCTAGTAAAGCTGAATTTGTGAGCAGATGAAATACTAAAATCCATTTCTGACACTATTATGCATATGTCAAAATCTGAAAATTTTGATTCGACATAATATTCGTGGAATGAAAGTTGTAAGATCAATGAAAAGGGATAGCCATATCTGAACTGAGAAGTACCGTTCTAGGCTATGTTATGTGGTTTTAGAATTGTAACTAAAAAAACTTTTCTACAGTGGGACGAATGATAAGATATGCTGGATGGGTGAACTTTATGAGTAGTTATACCATTCAAATTCCTATTGTAATATATTAGAAGGTAGAGTATAGACAGAAATGGATGATAAACGATATAATTCGAACAAATGAAGCAAAACTGGAAATTTGGAGTTCACTCCAAGAGGGTTTTGATTTGAGAATATTTGCCCGAAACTAACAGTGCTCAATTTTTTATTGCAGAGTTAAGACGATCACAAACTTGTTTCTTGCTAAGAAAAATGTAAACTAGTTTACTGTTAATTAATAGAGTTATATTCTACAATTTACTTAAAATAAAATTATACATTTTAAAATTTGCAATGCTGATAATTTTGTTTGACAATTTAGTTATAATTATATTGAAGTATAAAATATGCATAAATCTCATTGCTTTGAAATTTATAAATTGCATATATTTTATCGAAACAATAATAGAACATCACTTTTAATACAAAGGAAGAGAAATGATGATGCCAGTACTCAATGATTAAAATTAATTGTTATGATTATCATTCTCTTTCCTAATATTTAACTTTTTTTTATTAAGGAATCAATTAGAAGTTAAATGCCTATTGCATTGTAAAGAATATGATTTGATTTACTATTTTATTTTTCTTGATAACTAGCTTATTGAGTTTACATTACTTTAATAGTGAATTAATTGTGAAACAATACAATACATGTGAATAGTGATCAATATGAAGATCATTAAATTTCACTCATAAAAATGACATTTGCGGAATTAAAGGCATCTTAGTTTTAAAAAGTAAAAACTTTATAAAATTAATTCCAAAGAATACATTTTGTTAATAAGTCAGTCTTTATCGACGTGCTTTAAACATACAATTAAAAATTGGTCTTAAAGGGTTAAAAATACTTAAGGATGGAGTAAAATGCAGGTGGCTATTGTGTATACGATACATATGACCAATTTCTACTGTAGATCATTTAATATGACGAATGTAAGTCCTTATTTAAAGAACTTTTAATTGAATTAAATTCTAGGTTTAATCGGTCTTTAAGAAACCTATCGATGTTAATATGTGTGATTGTGTGAAAGAATGATTTTTAAATGACCTCAAACTGCGATTAATTGATTTTATGTCAAAAACAAATGAAATATGTAATATATTATTACAAGATTAATGTTAATGTTAAATTTTATAAAATATATGATATATCAATAGTATTTTATGTGTTTTATTGAATAATGTTACCTTAAAATATTGTAATGACATTGTGGGTATACTCTCTTGATATATTAATAATTAGGAAGAAGAAAGGGTTACTTGTCCTACAATGTGATCGAGCAATCTAAGGCATCATGCCTAAGGGAGGCACGCTGATTCGAGGCTCTCGAATCCTTATAAGGAAATAAATGTTTTCGTGAATTTTTTTCCCTGTGCAAGCGAACAGTTTTGGTACCTAGCTACAACTGATAGAGGACCTGGAATGCTGACTATATGTCACCTGTTATTGACACATATGGATGGGAGGCAAATAGTAGCTGGTAATAAAATGTTTTTCTAGGTCTATCGCGTCATAGACAGTTTGATAATATCGAAAAATTGATTAAAATTTTTAATAATATATATATATATTAAATGCCTTCATTTTTACATTATATGAGAACATATATTAAAAATAATATTTTACTTCATTCTTATATTTGTAGACACTTGAACATCTAAGGTCATACCGCATCTGGAATCCTTGGTAGTCTCAAGTAAGTTTATGAATTCTATCGTATTTCTCGTGTGTTTTTGTATAGAAGTCTATTGATACAATTTTAGTGAACTCGTGAAAGGGATCCCGGAAATGAAATTGCAACATAGCCTTTTCCTTGACCACTAATACACCCACGAAAAAGAATTTTACATATTATACAGTGATATGTTCGTCAACCTACTTTCGAAACAAAAATATATTACTTTAAAAAAATATAAACGCCAGTGTTTAATAATGGCTATTCAATTAATTGTGTAATGTATTCATGTGGTATAATTTAAACAACTTTATTGGATTTTTTTTTTGAAAATGCCCCAGGTTGTCTTTCGACATTCCTGGTGTTCTTTCCTGTACTTCTAACCCACGTCTGAGGTTGGGGCGCCTGGAAGGCCGGAGTACGTTTCCACGGTGATGTGATGGGTGATGATGATGATGATAGTGGTGCGCCAAGAGAGTCCCTAATCCTAAGCTTAATCCAAGATGAATGTGAATGATGATGATTGCGATGGACATATGATTTCGGGGACCGTTTGGGCCTTAAAGTTTTCCTGACATTTGTCTTACAGGTGAGGAAAAACCCCGATAAAAACCTCACCCAGAAAAAACTGTCCCGACCAGGGATCGAACCCGGGCCCGTTGCGTGACAAGGCAGCACGCTACCTCGAGGCCACAGCGGTGGACACTTTATTGGATATTAGTTATAGATTTTATGACAATTTCAGTCTTTACCAAATTTATATTATTTTTTTAATGAAATATTATTTATCTTTCATGAAGGATTACTGAAACAATACGAGTATAATAATGAGGGACCTTAATTAAAAGAGACGAGCGAATTAAAATATAGATTCCTTCTTTATGTTAACTGTAGAAAAAATATAAGCTCATTTAATTTGCAGTTCAGCCTTAATGATCGGCATAAGAGATTCTATATCATGAATTATTACAGACGGTGATTGGAATGATACATTGTTTTTCTTTAAAAAAAGAGAAAAAGTCACACGCATTTTTAACTGAATGTTGCTCAAGAGTTACATAACACTTTCATCCATTCAATCTTCAATTTCAATAATTATTTATTAAATTCTTGGGGTATCAGCAGAAGTAGACCTGCATAATGCTAGGTCGTGAAATGAGATGATACGAAGCCCTTATTACTGAAGGTCTATGGTATACGGGCTGACCTGGCCCATCATAGGATCAGATGAAAATGGATTACACGAGTATAGAGAAGTAGTGGAATGAAGATTTGACAGGGTAAAACGAGAGAAACCCCGAGAAAAATCTGCCCTGGCTCCGAATCGTGCACCAAGAACCCATATAGAGTGATCGAGACCTAGATGTGGGGGACGAGAGTCTAACCACTTGTCCCATGAAGGGTAACAGTAAAGTCTAAGAACTGTCAATGAAATTATGCTTAAATATTTAAAAATACTATATAAAACATAATAGTTAAAGTAAGAAGCCTTGGCGCAGAGCTACAGGACTTGCGCTGGTTCGAGTCCCAATGGGGAAGACATTTTCTCATGGAATTTCGGCCAGTATGGGATCGGTGTCCATCCAGCATCGTGAGGCATTTGGGATAGCTACAATAAATAGCGACACCAGGTTGAGAAGACCAGCTATAACTGCTGGAGGACCCGACATGCTAACCACATGTCACCCCATACACTGGCTAGATTATCGTCTACCTCTGTGATTAACACATGTGGATGTGAGGCCAGCAGCCGGATGGTAAGCCAAGGGCCTTCTAGGCCGTCGCGCTTGTTATATACAAGGTAAAATGATTCTACTACAGGGCTCAGGGTAAGAGGTTAAGGCTTCCACCTTTTTAGACAATAAGCACGAGATGTCAGCCAGCGTGACGGCCGCATTTACCCCCAAAACAATAGTTTAACTTAATATTGAGAAGCTAAAGCTTTTGCTATGATTGAAATAACTAAAGCAATGTACACAACTACTGTAATTAATGGTATAAAGATTCCCGGTTCATGCGAACATTTTCCTCTTTACCATTGATTACAAGCGTTTTTTACTTATTTCAGTTAGAGGCCCTAGTGCCGTCAGAAGGTTTAGACTAGTTTAAAAATCTAAATCCCATCGGAACTTCAATCTCCGTCCTTCAAACTTGTAGCGTATTGCCTTGATCAGCTATGCTACGGCGTGCCTTAAAATGCTCAATTGGCCACCTATTGTATTGAATATCTTAAAAATTACAAAATATCAAAGCTTAATTTATTTAAACTAGTAATGAAAATAAATTACTTCATTGTTCTAGTTTAAAAATTACATAACCTGTTTTTTTAAAGAAAGCGACACTTTCTAAAGCAGACAAGAAAGTCAAATACCGAACCATTTCTCTTGTTTATAGCTTGAATACTTCCGAGCAAGAGCTCATTTTTCTATCTCTTGATTCTTAAATTATAAAAAGTAAACAAGCAGTTAACATTTATTTGTATAGGCTAAAAAAAAAACGAAAAGATGAAGTGCAAATATACAACAAGGCATTGCAAGTTATTTTGGGCATGTATAATCATCTTTTATTCCTTTTGTCTTCAACTAACGTTTTACAAATATATATATATATATATATATATATATATATATATATATATCTACTGTGAAACATATACAAGTCTATGCACAAGAGAAATAATTGACCTTACGTAGAAAATGTTTCCAATGCCTCTTTCATGAATATATAGAGGCTTCAATTTGTTTTTTCTTACGCAATATCAATCTGACAAAGTAAAACATTAAAATATATACCTGGCAGGTGCCACCGTCCTTAACTAAGTTTCTTTTTTATTTTAAGAACTGTAGGCTTTTCGGAAACCGGCTTCCATCATCGCAGAATATATGCTACTAACTATTGTTGTTTTGCGACACTTTTGACATCAGCGGCCTTCCAGCGTCGTCGGTAGCTATTGACTGTTGTTTTGTAATTTCTTATAGAGGGTCGTTTGAGTTAGGTGTGTTCTCATTAAAAAAAATCGTTGTTTACTTCCTTTAAAATTTCACGCTCCTCTTGTTTGTTTACCTTCGTTGGATTTCTTTCTTTATGAACTATCGTAAAAGTGTTTTCTATTTGTTTCTATGCGGTGGCCAGCGTTGATGACGTGTTTAGCGTAGCTAAAGTTTCCTCCCGCGTACAAGATATCTTTAAAGTCTTCTTTGTGTCTTATGTTGAAACTTCTGCTAGTTCTGTCTATACACAATTTATTACAATGTTTACATGTTAATTTGTTAACTCCCTTATTATTAAATGGGGGATTCTCCACTTTAATTTACCTAATATATTTTCAAAGTCCTATAGAACAACAGTTGCACATGCGTCAGAGTTTATACAGCCAGCGATAACCCACCATCGAACCACATATCGATTATTATCGTTGTTTCGATTATCTTTTTTTTTTGTTTCATGTATTTATACACATTTAAAGTGTAACGAACCTAAAAGCTAACTAACTAACTACACTTAACCTAATTCAATTACTCCAATCCCTCTAACCTAGGGTGGATCCCATGAAACGCCCTTTTTTTTTCACTCCTTAATAATCGCAACTATCGATAACCCACTGGTTCCAACTACATAATATACTTTTTGGAGAAAATAGCAAGTCACCATCACAATATATTTGAATAAATACTTAAAAAATTCGTCCACCGCTGTGGTCTCAGGGTAGCGTGCTGCCTTGTCACGCAGCAGGCCCGGGTTCGATCCCCGGTCGGGACAGCTTTTCTGGGTGAGGTTTTATCGGGGTTTTTCCTCACCTGTAAGACAAATGTCAGGAAAACTTTAAGGCCCAAACGGTCCCCGAAATCATATGGCCATCGCAATCATCATCATTCATATTCATCTTAGGTTAAGCTTAGGATTAGGGACTCTCCTGGCGCACCATTAACATCATCATCATCACCCATCATATCATCGGGGCAACGTAACCCCGCCTTCCAGGCGCTCCAACCTCAGAAGTGGGTTACAAGTACGCCATGCCAGGAGAGAAACCAGGAATGTCGAAAAACAAACCTGGGGCATTTGAAAAAAAAAACTTAAAAATTCTAAAATAAAGTTATAAAAATTGTTTTAAATATTTTAAAATATTTAAAAATGTTGTTAGTGCATACAAAAGAAGAATTTTAATTCACGATAAATTGAAAAAAGCAAGGGTAAAGAATAGCCATTAAATGTATTGTTTTCCTCTATGCATTACTTATTATGTTATTTAGTTTATTTTCATTCTTGTATGCTATGTTAATGTCTAGATTTCAGAGTTTTAGCTAATTTCATTGTTTCATTTCATTTATATGTTGGCGTTAGGCCTATATTACTTTGAGACTATTTACCTCAACGGAATTAATATTAACGTGGCTTTACTTTGTGTTATTCGTTGATATGAATAGGTTTATAATTCATTCAACTAGTGAAAAAAGTAGGTATGAATAAAACCTACGTAAGCTCGGAAATATTTATTGGCTCTCAAACGCATTAAAACTTGCAGTGATTTCCGAGATCACATAGGCTTTATTTGCAACTCTCTGCTGTTTCATGGCGCGAAAGACCTAGAAGCCCCTTGGGCTATCAGCCTGGCCTTACATCAACATGTGTTAACCATAAAGGTAGATGATTATTATCAAGCCAGTATAGGGATGGCATGTGGTCAGCATGTTCGATATCCCAGCCGTTATAGCTAGTTTTCTCAATCTGGGGCAGATACTTATTGTAGCTACCCAAATTCTTCACGATGCTGGGTGGGCTCCTGTCCCATACTGACCGAAATTCAACTCTCATATTAGTTGTGTCCCGCGCCGTAGCCGAGCGGTTAAGGTAGGAAGCCTTGGCGCAGAGCTACGGGACTTGCGCTGGTTCGAGTCTCCATGGGGGAAGAAATTTTCTCATGGTATTTCGGCCAGTATGGGACCGGTGCCCACCCAGCATCATGAGGCAATTGGGTAGCTACAATAAGTAGCGGCTCCAGGTTGAGGAACCAGCTATAACGGCTGGGGGACTCGACATGCTAACCACATGTCACCCCTACACTGGCTGTTGATCATCTACCTCTGTGATTGACACATGTGGATGTGAAGGGCCAGCAGCCGGCTGGTAAAAGGGCAACCGCTGAAAAGTGGAAAGACCCTCAATCGGAATATTAGTTGTAATGAGTTTGAGAGCCAATAAAAAGATCAGAGGTCACGTAGGTTTTATTCAATCATTTCCTTTCGCTCATAGCTGGAGCATAGGGCCTCAATGAAATTTCTCCATTTCGCTCTATCATCTGCAACGTCTTCACCTCCAACCAAGTCCCCCCCCCCATTTCACGTATTTCTATTTCAATAGTCGTCTTCCAAGACATTTTTGGTCTTCCTCTCCTCCTTGAAAATTGAAGATTCCAGTCCGGTGCGCATCTTTCTATTGCAGTTTGAGATTTACATAGAGTATGCTCAATACAACGCCATTTTCTTCCCTTTATTTGTTTTCCGACAGATGCTTGTTCAGTTTTGCGCCATATCTCTTGGTTTGACATTATATCAGGACATCTCACATTTAATATCGAACGTAAATACTGGAGCAGGTTAATTATTTATTTGATCATCTTCCATGTTTCCCATCCGTAGAATAAGACTGATTTTACATTTGTGTTAAATAGTTGAATCTCAGTTTTAATTGAAATGTTTTTATTCTTCCACTCTGTGTACATCTGGACAAATGCTCTGTTTGCTTTTTTTAAGACGATTCAGGACATATTCTAATGCCCCTGAGTAATTGTACTTCAAAGATATGTATAAGCTTATACTTCATTTATTACTTGTTAATTTATTTTTAGTGTTGTAAGGTTTTATTTGCACACACACACGCACGCGCACGCGCACGCACACGCACACGCGCACGCACACACACGCGCGCGCGCACACACACACACACACACAAACACACACACACACTTAAAGCACTTAATACAAACAAAAAGTCGCCAAATAGACCATCAGTACCTTGGTGGAACGACTCACTGACTGTAATGCGACAAAAGACAAATGCATTAAGAAGGCGCTACCAAAGAACGAGAAACAACACGGAACTAAGGGAAATCCGTAAGCAACAGTACTTCGAAGAAAAGAAAAAACTTCAACATGAAATATGAAGGCAAAAAACAAACTCCTGGAAGGAATATTGTAACCTAACGTCTTTCGACAACCCATGGAATGAAGTTTACAAGCTTGCAACAAATAAAACGAGAAGCCCAACCACCATGGCAACCCTACAGAAACCAGACGGGACGAAGACAACCAACACCGAAGATACAATGAAACGCATGATAGAACACCTCACCGCCAAAGATGACGAAAAAGAAGATACAACATTCCACAGACAAATAAGAAAATTCATAGAAGAACCAATCGAAACACAAGATGACGTAGAATTTACCGTAGAAGAAGTCCGACAAACAATAAAAAGTTTCAATTGCAATAAGACTCCAGGAACCGACGGAATAACAAGTGATATTTTTCTACGCACCTTCAATAATTTCCCAAATTTTATTACAGCAATATATAACAATTGCCTAAACAGAGGTATTTTCCCTCAAATATGGAAAAAAGCTAAAATTATACCAATAATAAAACCGGGTAAAGAATCCAGTTCAGACCCATCCAAATTCCGACCTATCAGTTTACTAAACATAGGAGGGAAGATTCTTGAGAAACTACTGATAACCAGAATAAATCACCACATATACAAGAATGAACTTTTAAACCACAACCAATATGGTTTCATACCCCAAAAAAGTACAACAGATGCAGCAATTGAAGTAAAGAAATATGTAGAACCAGAACTAGAAAAAATGAATGTTGTAATTATGATCAGTATGGACATAAGGGGCGCGTTCGATGCAGCATGGTGGCCAGGAATCCTTAAAAATCTAAAATATCTAGAATGCCCAAAAAACCTTTACGAACTAACGCAAGATTATTTCAGACAGAGAAGTGCAAGTATATCAATAAACAATGAAACTTGGGAGACGAAAATCACTAAAGGCTGCCTACAGGGCTCTTGTTGTGGCCCAGGATTGTGGAACGTACTATATAATTCATTACTTAACTTAGACTTCAAGAAACAAACAACAGCAATAGCCTTCGCAGATGACCTCCTACTATTAATAAAGGGAGAATCCATACGAGAAATAGAAAATTATTCAAATATGGAATTACACAAAATTGCAAAATGGGCGAAAGAAAATAAATTAACATTCAACGAAAACAAATCGAAAGTGATGTTAATGTCGAGAAGGAAAAGAAGAGAAAATCAACACTTGGATGTATATTTGAACAATAACAAGTTAGAACAAGTAAGTTGTATGAAATATTTGGGCATTATGTTCGACAGTAAACTTTCATTCAGAGAACATATCAACTACATAGCTAATAGATGCACAAAACTAATATTCACACTCGCAAAATCGGCAAGATTAACAGGGGGCCTAAGAAGTGAGGCACTGAAAACTGTGTACATAGGCGGAATTTTACCTCTCCTACTGTATGGTTCCCCGGTTTGGCAAAGAGTGTTAGAAAAAGCATTTTATAGAAACAAACTGATCAGAGTGCAAAGACTTGTACTACTAAGGATAGCAAAATCTTATAGAACCGTATCAAATGAAGCACTCTGTGTAATAACAGCACAAATACCAATAACAATCAAAATTGAAGAGGCTGCAATACTCTATCAATATAAAAGGAATATCGGAGTAGAAAAATATCTCGTCGACAACAATATGGAACCGAAATATTGGCCACACCCTGCATTGGCAATTAAAGTAATCACAGAAAATGAAGACACCGACAGCACAATTCAGATATATACAGACGGAAGCAAGAGCAATGAAGGAGTAGGATCAGGGGTGGCTATATATAAAGACAAAACTCTAATAAAAACATGTAAATACAAACTAAATGAAAAATGCACCAACAGCAAAGCCGAACAGCTAGCAATGCTAAAAGCTCTGCAATCCTTGGAACACATGGAGCGGGAAGGGAGAACAGCGACCGTGTATACAGACAGTTACATCACATTAGACTCACTAAGAAATCACAAAATTCATTCATACTTGATTGAAGAAATCAGACGACAAGTATCATCTATGCAGCGGGACAACTGGATAATAAAATTCAAATGGGTGAAGGCCCACATCGGGATCCAAGGGAATGAGTTGGCGGACCAATTAGCTAAAGAAGCCGCAGCGAGCAGAGACCTAGAGGAGAGCTACAAGAAGGTTCCGAAAAGTGTAGTGTTCAGTGAACTGTGCAAAACAAGTGTACAAAAGTGGCAAAATGAATGGGAAAAAAACACTAAGGGCCAAGTAACCAAGTCTTTCTTTCCCACAATACACGACAGGCTAAAATTAAAACTCAAACTGACATATAAATTAACTATAATGTTAACAGGTCATGGGAACATCAGATCCTATCTAAATAGATTTAAAATAATAGAAAACCCAAACTGTCCCTGCTGTGACAAAGTGCAAGATATAAAAACACATATTACAGGAATGTAAATTATTAGATAAGGAAAGAGATAAACTCAAATCAATAGTTTTAAGAAACCAGAATTGGCCAATTAAGAACAATGAACTCATTGACACTTACACTAAGGAATTTTCAATATTTTCAAATACAATTAAATTTGATACACTTTAGGTTAAGTAAAACATAAGAACAATAGTATTGTATATAGTTAACCATCTAGCTTTAAGTAAGATAATCTAATTGTAAACACTGTTTAATTTTATAGTTGTATAATAAGAACACCACAATGCATGTAGTATTACTCCACGTAATGGAGCATGCAGTTGAATAATAAAATAAATTTAAAAAAACACACACATGCACGCACGCACGCGCACACACACACACAACAACACACACATATATATACACCGTGATTCAAAATTGACTTTACAACTTTACAAGCTTATAGAAATTTATTTAGAAGACCTACAGAATTAGTTTTAAATGTCATATGATAGCACAACTCATCAAGTTTTCACCGACATAGTTTTATAGTACCTAGTTCTCTCACCGCGTGCGCTAACGTAGTTCATATCAAAATGGCTGCTTTAACAGGTGCCGAGCGTGCTCGTTGTGTGTTTTTGTTCGAAGAAACTAATTCTGCGACAATTGTTCAGCATAGATTTCGTACCCAGTATGGTAAGGATCTTGGCACCAAACATTTGTTAGGACTGGCTGTTCTGTTAGTCATTCGAAGCATACTGGCCGTCCACGTACGGCTGAAGCTGTGGTTGAACAAGTGAGGGATAGCTTTGCTCGGAGCCCTAGGAAATCAACGCGGCGTGCGTCACGTGAGACTGGCATTTCACAACCGACCATTTGGCGCATACTACGGAGACGTTTGCACTTGAAACCATACCGATTTTCGATGGTGCAACACATTGCTGATAATGATAAGATGGTTCGACGTGATTTCTGTGCAGAAATGCTTGGTCGGATTGAGGAAGATGAAACGTATTTGAACCACGTAATCTTCAGCGACGAGTCTACATTCCACGTCAGTGGCAAAGTAAATACCCATAACTGCAGGATCTGGGGCTCTGAACCTCCACATCTCCATCTGCAACACGTACGTGACAGCCCGAAAGTGAATGTGTTTTGTGCCCTAAGTAAAACTAAAGTGTACGGCCCCTTCTTTTTCCAAGAAAAAACTATCAACGGTACGATTTATCTGGATATGCTAGGAGGATCCTTACCATACTGGGTACGAAATCTACGCTGAACAATTGTCGCAGATTTAGTTTCTTCGAACAAAAACACACAACGAGCACGCTCGGCACCTGTGAAAGCAGCCATTTTGATATGAACTACGTTAGCGCACGCGGTGAGAGAACTAGGTACTATAAAACTATGTCGGTGAAAACTTGATGAGTTGTGCTATCATATGACATTAAAACCAATTCTGTAGGTCTTCTAAATACATTTCTATAAGCTTGTAAAGTTGTAAAGTCAATTTTGAATCACCCTGTATATAGCTATATATATATATAATTTTTTTGCAAATGCCCCAGGTTGTATTTCGACATTCCTGGTGTTCTCTCCTGGCATGGCGTAATTGTAACCCACTTTTGAGATTGGGGCGTCTGGAAGGCGGGGTTACGTTGCCCCGATGATATGATGGGTGATGATGATGATAATGGTGCGCCAGGAGAGTCCCTAATCTTAAACTTAATCTAAGATGAATATGAATGATGATTATTGCGATGGCTATATGGTTTCGGGGACCGTTTGGGCATTAAAGTTTTCCTGACATTTGTCTTACAGGTGAGGAAAAACCGCGATAAAAACTCATCCAGAAAAACTGTCCCGACTGGGGATCGAACCCGGGCCCGCTGCGTGACAAGGCAGCACACTACCTCGAGACCACAGCGGTGGACTTATTTACATATATTGTATTTAGTTAAAATAAGTAGGTCTACAGAAAGTATATGATTTACTATCCGGCTTCTGGCATCACAACAACATGTTGCAATTCGGAGGTGGACGATCATCCAGCTGGTATACTAATGACATACGGTCAGGACTGACGGAGCCATCACTTATGTATCTACTCCAAATTTATTAAGATGCTGGATGGGCACCGATTCCATACACCTGCTAAAATTCCATAAGAATATTTATTTCCCATAGGAACTCAAACCAGCAAGAGTGCCAAACTTCTGACTGCTCGGGCACGGTGCAGGATATTCCCTTTTTTATTAGAGGAGTTTAATGTTACTAGTTGTCATTGATTCAAGTGCATCTTATACTTGTAGTACGGCTTTTAAATAATGGGGACAAAAACTTGTGGATCGTACATTTTATAACTTCTGGATTTTATACAAGGTCTACTTACATTTTTCCGATTTGGTGATGATCCAAAATATGGGGATTAAAAGTAAAATTGAAGTTATTAATAAATAAATAAGAAACATGGGTCCGGATATTAACCGGTTATGAGACATTTTCTGCTAACTGAGACTCGCTGAACACTAAATAATAAAATCAACACCAGGTGGCAACTTTGAAGATGAAGGTGTAGACCGAAATTCAACAGTCGTAAATATGGATCACGAAATCTCACGACTCACTATTTATTAGTTAATAACTAAATAATAATTTAAAAAGTAGTGGGGAGTTATTGCACACGTGGAAACAGATCAAGAGTCGATCCTAAAACTTTCAGTTGAGGTACCAACCTAACTAACTCCATGGGGCTATATACCTAGAATGTTCTTGCCCTACTAGCCTGTTTCTAGCCTCACATATCCACACATACCATTTACAAAAGGTGCATGAATACCAACCAGTATAGGATTAGATGTGGTCAAGCATGTCGGGTCTCCCAGCTATAATAGCTGGTTTTATCATGCTAGAGTCGTTACTTGTTGTAGTTGCCCAATTTCTTCATGATGTAGGTGGATATTGGCCCCATAGTGACCGAAATTCCACGAGAAAAAAATCTTCGTACTCGGAAACTCGAACTAGTGAATGTCCCATAGCTCAGCGTCTAGAATGATGCCTTAGGCCACTCGGCTATAGCTAACTGCCAGGGTCTTGTAATGCTGTGGATACCGGCCAATGTTTGTTGGAACTTTTGTGATTTCTATTTGCACGTTAATGCTGTGTTTGACTCGTGATTGATAAATTATATCACTGTTTTTGTTTAGAATAGGTACTAAATTTAGTATTCAGCAAGTCCCAACCAGAATAAAAGGGCTTCTTGTAATATATTAATGTTTCGACCCATGTTTATTGAAACTTTTTTTCTTTACTTATCCAACATTTTTGGACGCATATTATCTCTTAAAATATGAAGCATTTAATTTTTTATTTATTATAAAAAAGTTATTTTATAATTATATACCAAGAGGACGAAGATCACTGGGCCGTCCTATGAAACGCTGGAGGGAAATTTTTCCACATGATCGTAACAGGCCTTGGTCTAATACTTGGAAGGAAGAAAAAGATGTGTTGGTACGATTTGAAATGCAGCTCTTTCGATAACTAATTCGATATTATTTTTATTTCCTGCTTAGTTATTTCTCAAATGTGACAGCGTCTACCAAGATAGGTAACCGAAGTTACTCCAGTGTGTATAATCATATAAAACAATTCATTGCGTCTCGGAGAATGTGCAAAATAATAATGGTTTAGAAGTTTTAATTTCACAGATTCGAGGAGAAAAAACTCTTCCAACATTTGACAACGCAAAAATAGGCTATAATATTATTATAACACATAGGGCGCAGAAACATGGGAATTAAAATCTAGAACAGTAAGTAAATTAAATTAGCAGAAACGGATTTTTGGAGACGTTCAGCTGGAATTTATAGAAAGGTAATGTTCGAACTTCAATTGTGGATTTCATAAAATAACATTTAAAATTGTATGGTCATGTAAAAATGACAGAAGACAGATTCCCAAGAAGAATACTAGAATGGGTGCCATTTGATAGAAGAAGAAGACAACAAAAAAATAACGTGGATTGATGGTGTTTTGAACAGCGTGAGGGAAAAGGATTGGACGATAGAGACTGGAATGACAGAGAGATGTGGAGGAGAATGACAGTAGATTAATTGGGCGCAGTAAAATTCTGTGAAACCTGCTAAATAAAATACATTATATTTTAAATAGTATTTCCAAATTATACGAGAATACATTTGCATTAGAAAATGCATTGAGTGCAATTAAATCTGCTATTCGTGTCTGAATGAGTTTGATGGATGAGAATACAACTGACCGAGACAAACCGGCGCTATATCCGGTCTCTGGTGAGGTAAAGATAATAGATGGCCAAGTTTTCACCATGTCCTAGAATGTCGAGGTACTCTATTCCCTGTTACGTAAGTGAAAGTTATAAGAATTTCATTATGTTTGGTCTTGCATCATCTATCTCATTACTAAGAAAAAAGAGAGAGAGAGACGTTTTTATCATCATAACACTTCGAAAGCGGAAATAACAGTTTGATGTAGGTATACGTGCATCTAGCTGTCATACCACATCATTGATAGCTACAACACGCATTTTTTAAATAATATTTTTACGAAACTTCGACCGCCTTTGTATTATTATCATCACACGAGTCTCTGATTCGATTCCCTCTGTATCATGGCATTGATTTTAAGGCATAGAATGGTTTCCGGAAGTAATAGTATAATAGCATTTTATTTAACGAAGTTCTTTAACAACTCAATTAGAGTCGTATTCAAAGTTGGCCATGAAAATCTGACAAATTTTGCTCACAGACCTCATATTATGATTGGGAAATGTTATGTGCTAAAATCTACGACAAGGGATTCATGGTTTTAGTTCCTTCCGAAGGAAGGGAACTGCGAACCATTGCATGCCGAAACCTACCTTGAAATTTCTTCACAGAAAAGCGTTGTGATACACTTAATAGAATAGATTTAGAATAGAATAGATTTATTTAGCCTGGTGGAGTTAAGGCCATGTGGCCTTCTCTTTCACTCACCAGGACAAACATATGTTACATATAAATACAAAAAATTACAATAATAGTCATACTAAACAATTAATTATCTGTCAAATTGAATAATAATGAAAATAATGTCTAATAATACAATAAAATTAAATACAATTAAAATTAAATTAATGATAGAATGAATACAGAAAAATAACAGCTCGAATCTACTATACATAAAAAGAAAAGAAAGAAAAAAATACAAAGGTAGTAATAAACTATGATGAATTAATCTATCGCTTTTTATACAATGTATTAGGTAAATATATTAACAAATCTTAAAACTATTTTTATTAAATAATAAAAAAACAAATTATTAATTTTTAAAGAGTGATATTAGTGAGTTGTTTCTGTTAATAATTTTATTTTTAATTTGTTTCTGAAAGATTGTAAAGTTTGACAGTCTCTGACATAGAGTGGAAGGGAATTCCATGTTTTAGCAAGAGGGACTATAAAAGATTTCGAATAATAGGTAGTGTGATGAGGAGGGATATAAAGGACACTGTGCTCAAGGGATCTGGTATCTAATTTATGTGTATTAGAGAGTCTAGTGTGATAAATAATAAGGTAATGATGTGTGTAATATTTAATAGAGAAGGCATAGGGAATGGATGGTTCTACGATCTTGTAGACGAAGCCATGACAATTGTTCCAGGGATGGTGTAACGTGATCAAATCTCCGTATACCACAAATAAAACGTATACAAGAATTATGAACACGTCGAAGTCTTTGGGTAAGAACAGTATTTAGGTCAGTAAAAAGAGTATCACAATAATCAAAATGGGGCATTGCAAGTGTTTCTACTAGCATTTTCCTTAGAGCAAACGGTAAAAAAATGTCTTATACGGTTTAATGAGTATATTATTGAGAAGATAGTTTTGCAAATGTTATTTATTTGTTTATTAAGGGCATGTGCAAAAAATTGTCTACCGTTTTTAATCACAGAACATTAAAATCCAGCGCCAAATCTCTCATTTAAACTATAGGAAAGTAATACAACTCCCTCACTACCTGCCGTCCGCGCCGCGTCAGGCCTCACTCCACTCCGCTCTTACTCAAGTAGGGAGTCCATCTACTCCGTACAGTGGGTTGCCATTACTGCATTCTGGTTTCGATTTCTGTGCCTTGCAGTTAATAAGGCAGATACTTTTTTGGTCACTGCCTTGGTATATCACAACGCTTCTCTAGGAGAAAATTCAAGGTAGGTTTCGGCATGCAATGGTTGACGGTTCCCTTGTCAGAATTTTTACTCTCTGAAAATAAATCTGGAACTCGGCCGGTTTGGAACCCGCAAACTTCAGAAATAAAGGCAAGCGTGGTAAACACTAGTCAACCTGGACTGACACTCGACTTCATATGTACACTTAGTGTCAAAAAAATGGGCCGACTCTTGATCTCGAATATTTCAAGTTCTAACGCGCGATTCACACCAGTAAAGTAATTGCAGAGTAGAGCTACAATACTTTTCCCTTCTTCCTTTGAAGAGCAATCTTTTTAAACACAACAAGGCAACGAAATCTTAGCTCAGTACTTAGTGAGTTGATTCGTTTGCAAGAGATCACAGGTTTGATTCCCGGTGAGGTTAATTTTTTTAATTCTTAAAATGCTTTCTATTTTATTCTGTATGTCCATCCTTAAAGAAAAAAAAACGTACTGACTAATTGGAAGTATTACTATTTTCATTATTTATATTATTATTTATTTATTTATAAACAGGTTTACAGTGTAATGAAACATCTTCCTATGCCGAAAGCTTTTAAAATGTTTATCTTCTTTCTCCTGTACCGAAATGGACATTTCGATACAGGAATTACGTATTACTGCGCAAACTATACGTCATCGTGTCTCCATCTCGAGTGTCATCTTTATGAACAGTGCCAAATGCTTTCCTATATATCCTTTCCTTTCCTAGTGCGCACCCTGTGCTATCGCGCATTCCCCCTCTCCAAGTGAACACTCATAAATAGCTGTGCTTTGTAACATCGAACCATCATCTACTTAGTCACCATTGGAGTCTGGTCAGAACAGCTCAGGAGAGCTGGTTTTGTTTGTTTAGTCCAGTAAGCCAGGGTGGGAACGCTAAGACAGTATTTCCCCCATCCCGAGGCTGGACCAGAGTGAGTGATATTGTATGTATGTATGTTAATTTATATCATATTTTCCTTTGTATAGATCATCTATTATGATTTCTTTTCTTTGTAAATCGAATATTTATTTATTTATCTTTATATTATTTCTGACTACATTTTGACTCGCATTAAAAGCTTTAGTTGTGCTTTTTTACTTATGCCTATTCATTCAGTAGTTAGCATAAGTCAGATATCAAAGTCAAATTCCAAAAGCTTGCTCAAGCGTGTGTTAGTTCCTTTATCCAAAAGCTTCCACGATTGTATTTTATAACTCAGAAAACATTACGTATTGGGAGAATTGAGTAAAGAAAGTTGAATTTCTCTTTGCCTCTATGGGCCCGGACAAAGATGTCACAATTTGAACAATCTATGCTTTCCAATCAAAATAGTTATCAACAATAACGGTTTGATCCAGCACCGCCGGTGCAAATTCTGGTAGCATAGAGCGTGGTTTATACGCCGGTGCACTCCATTCTTCTCTATCTTCTTATTCCAATTCTTCCAGACCTAGCTCCCTCATACCTCTTCTTACATCATCCATCCATTTAAAACCTTGTCTGGGCAATCTTTTCTCTGTCATCCTACGTATATTTTATTCTAGTTGTCTGTATTGGATAGCTAAAATAAGTAGCGGTTCCAGGTTGAGAAAACCAGCTACAACGGCTGGGGGACTCGACATGCTGACCACACGCCACCCCTACACTGGCCGATGATCATCTACCTCTGCGATTGACACATGTGGATGTGAGACCAGCAGCCGACTGGTAGGCTAAGGGCCTTCTAGGCCTGTCGCGCCAGGAGGTGGAGTAGACATAAGCTTTAACTCAAATATTTATTCAACTGCCAAGTTTCTGCACCGTATGTTAGCGTGCTTCGAATTATGGATTTATAAATTTCTAATTTGGTATCTATTCTTATGTTCTTATCCCACAAAACTCCGTTTAACATTGTTATTACCGATCTGCCTTTTTGAATTCTATATTTTATGTCATTTTCTTGGGACATTTTGATCATCAGGTAACTACATTGTTCACATCATTTGATACATACCATTATTATTATTACTATTATTATTATTATATATTATGGATAATAATATTATTTTTTATTATTGTCCCTCATCTATGGACTATTATTATGCTGGACTTGACATAAACAAACTAAATATTTTAATCGAAGGGTGAAACTTTTTCGCCACTAATACATAATAAATAAACAAACTATAAATGAAATTATATTTTATTACATGTCCAACGCTGTGGTTACATGTCCACCGCTGTGGTCTCGGGGTAGCGTGCTGCCTTGTCACGCAGCGGGCCCGGGTTCGATCCCCGGCAGGGGCAGTTTTTCTGGGTGAGGTTTTTATCGGGGTTTTTCCTCACCTGTAAGACAAATGTCAGGAAAACTTTAAGGCCCAAATGGTCCCCGAAATAATATGGCCATCGAAATCATCATCACTCATATTCATCTTAGGCTAAGCTTAGGATTAGGGACTCTCCTGGCGCACCATTATCATCATCATCACCCATCATATCATCGGGGCAACGTAACCCCGCCTTCCAGGCGCCCCAACCTCAGAAGTGGATTACAAGTACGCCATGCCAGGAGAGAAACCAGGAATGTCGAAAGACAAACCTGGGGCATTTGAAAAAAAAATTATTACATACATTTACAGCATTACTATTAAAACGTGGTACTGCACACAATTAAAATTTACCGGTAGCTAAATAATGTTACAGAGTTTACGAAGGCAGGTATATTACTTAAGATGCTGTAAAGTGGACGTAGATTTCGTGGCAGGAATTAAATGTATTTTGCGAAAATACAAATAAATAAAAAAAATTGTCGGAGGATTCGAACCCTCGCTTTCACATACATTTCATTTTGATAGGAGTAGTTTAACGATCTACGCTACTCGAACGTCGGATGCTAGTTGCGTTGTTTACTTTTACACTATGAACGAGAGTTGCACTTTATTTAAAATGTCGCAGTTGAGTAATATTGCATTTGTCGAACGCTCCTAAATATCTAGAAACATGTCTCCTTCACTGTTCTTTAACCATTTAAGACGATTAAAACCAAATACAGCGTATTTAAAACATTTAACAATGCGTTACCTCGTGAACCACAGCTATGGCTTTTCGAGCATGCGCAGTGAGTCATAACAAGAAGTCTGCTTTTTGAAGCAGCTCATTCTTTTTGTCGCTAAGTGTACATACAACTGAGTTATTGAAGTGAAAAGAAGCGAAATCTAGTTGTCAAAACTGAAAGGAAGCGTTCTTTTGTTTGGTAGGTGAGTTTCCAATGACATGACCAATATATTTATGCTTTACATCGATGTTTGTTTATTTATGCAAGTAAGCAAGAGGATCTTTATTTTGTTGTATTGGGTGAAAACAGAAAATTTAACATATACTGCTTCTTGTGCATATTTTGTTGTATTGGGTGAAAACAGAAAATTTAACATATACTGCTTCTTGTGCATATTTGTAATTCTCTGGGTCTTTAAAATCTGGTAATTGGGTTAGTAGAGTTGAAAATATTAACAAAACTGTAAAGATCCGGTTTAGAATCAGCCCATGAACAGGCAGTGCAGACCACATTCAATCCATCAAATAAATAATTCAGCATTCATGGATTATAGGAAGGGATACGACTCAGTCGAACATACAAGCATAATGCAAGTATTGAGCAAGCAGGGAACTAACCAAAATACATCATGATTCTAACAAAACTGTGCACAGTAAAGTCCAAGTGAAACTAAGAGATGGAATGCCATTCAAACTAGGCACAGGAGTTAGACAATGTGACACGATGTCTCCCAAATGTTACACCAGCATACAAGAAGACATATTTAGGAATGGTTAACATTATGACATAAACAGACCAAAGTAACAAATCTAAGACTCGCAGATGATATAGCGCTACAGTGGTGGAAATTGGTATAAAGACACTTGTTAGAAGTGTGAACACAAGTTTATTCACTCTTTCTTTGGCATTTTTCTATCTTAACTTAGGAGGTGATTGAGTATAAAACACACACAAATAATGTCAAAATTAATTATCCATTTCCGTCCAAAAAAGTATATGAAAACTGAAACCACTCTTACATATGGGTGGAAATTAGTATAAAGGCACTTTGTGTATTTCACAGATTAAACCAAAAAGACCGAGCGCAAAGTTTACAACAAAGTTCTAAAATTTAGTTGAACCTCCATTGTTGTTAATTACTTGGAAGATTTTCTTTGGAATTGACTTCATGAGGGTATTTATTTATTCCACTGAGATTGAAGCCCACTCTTCCCGAATAACATTTTTCTGCTCAGTCACTGTCCCAAACTGCCGTCCATTGCGATACACAGGCCTTGCCAGGATCCCCCATTACTTCTCAATCAGGTTTAAATCAGGACTTCTGGCTGGCCACGTCAAAAGAGGCATTTCTTTCTTCCTGAACCACTCCTTTGATTTGGCAGACATGTGAATGGAAGCATTATCTTCCTGAAAAATTAGATCTTCGCCAAATTCCTCATACATTCGTATCAATTCGGACTCCAGAAGCTCCTAAGTGCAGACTCAGAATTCATCTTGGTGTGTATCCATGCCAGTTTTGATCTTCCTTTAAAGCAGAATGCTGCCCAAATCATAACACCTCCACCACCGAAGTTTCTACTCATTCTAACTTGTTCTTCAGTACGGAGGTCGTGCCAGTAATACTGAAAGCCATCATGCCCGTCCAGATTAAACTTCTTCTTGTCACTGAATATTACTTTATTCCATTCTGAGATCCAGGACATTTGTTCTTCAGCAAAACTCATTCCAGCTATCTTATGTGCATTGTTCTGAGGTGGTTTACTAAGACGTTTTTTTTAATTTTAGTTCTGTCCCGCGCCGTAGCCGAGCGGTTAAGGTTGGAAGCCTTGGCGCAGAGCTACGGGACTTGCGCTGGTTCGAGTCTCCATGGGGAAGACATTTTCTCATGGTATTTCGGCCAGTATGGGACCGGTGCCCACCCAGCATCGTGAGGCAATTGGGTAGCTACAATAAGTAGCGGCTCCAGGTTGAGGAACCAGCTATAACGGCTGGGGGGACTCGACATGCTAACCACATGTCACCCCTACACTGGCTGTTGATCATCTACCTCTGTGATTGACACATGTGGATGTGAAGGGCCAGCAGCCGGCTGGTAAAAGGGCAACCGCTGAAAAGTGGAAAGACCCTCAATCGGAGTTCTTGTCTTCTGACAGAACTTGTCTTACTCGTCTGGCTGTTACTGGCAACTTCAAATCAGCCTGGATTTGAGAAGAAAACATACTCTCTTACCTTTTGCTTTACGTAAAATGAGACGTTTAGTGCGCCCAGACAATTTTCTTGTCCGTCCATACTTCCCGTTTTTTTCCATATTATGAGCCTAGTTTGACAAAATTATCAATGACGCATCTTGAAACTCCAATTTCGTATCTATTTGTCGATTGGAAAGGCCCATCTCCTTGAAGGCACTAACTCTTGATTTCTCTTCATTTGATAGAGACCTTCCACGCGGCATTGTACGTACTACTGACTTGCAACTGATGAACGATGCTCACAGACACGTCGTCTCCATGTAACTGCAGTGTTTTGTTTACATTAATGCCTCTGTAAAAGCCAGAAGTTGACCTGCCTTATACCGATTTCCACTCCTAGGACGTTTTCTTAGTTTTTTACGTAATATTTACGTATATAATAAATACAAAATGTGGAGACCTGTATGAAATTATGTCCAAGATAATTATATGTAAAATATAACACACATACGGTATTTGCATAAATATTTCAGGTTGTTTTACTACTAAAATGTAGTGCCTTTATACCAATTTCCTCCACTGTATTTGCCAGACTGCCCAACGAACTGAACAAATGCTTCTGTAATTAAAAGAGGTCAGCAACTTTTCATCCCTTTCAATGACTTTTACAAAACTAAAATAATGCTAAACAGGACAGAAAAATAACAGCAATTCTAGACTTTTTTTTGAGTGAGACACAAATCAATAATAATATTATAATACAATACTGCTGTGTTCTCGAGGTAGTGTGCTGCCTTGTCATGCAGGGGGCCCGGGCTCGATTCCCGGTCGGGAGAGGCTCCTGGGTGAGGTTTTTTCGGGGTTTTGCTCACCTGTAAGACAAATGTCAGGAAGCTTAGAGCCCAACGGTCCCCGAAAATTATTATCATCCTTCACCGGTGTGGAAAGCAACCACCGCCATAATTCCCTAGTAAATCTGCAAAGCACAGCATGAAAATGCTTGCAGTGAAAGATCTGGCCTCGGGCAGAATTACTATGGATGGATGGACATTATAAGCTTTAAGATTACAATAATTATTATAAATAGTCTGGGTGGTGATTAAAACTGTGATGTTTCCTCCTATTTCAGTAAGATGCCAAGCCACATCTATTCAAGTGATTAGTTCTGGTTAGAAATATAAAAGTAATACTAGACTTTGTTTCTTTGCTGCAGCTGCAAATTACACCAATCTACATCTACAATGACGGTAACAGTCCAATGTTGGGCTTTAGCCTCTCCTTTGTTAGGAGTTACTAGATCAAGTTAATTTAGTTACGCTTATTTCCCAAATATGTCATAAATGGTATTTGGTCAACATACCGACCCAATGAGACTCTAGTAGGCAACTAAGGTATTTATATGATGAAAAGGGTAGGTAGATTTTCCTTAGAAGCCTCATTATTGAGGCCTAAGGATCTTTTACGAGCCTGAAAACTTCAGACTCGGGATCCACGGCTTAAAGTCCCTACTGGAGGACTTGCTCCTTGGATTTTTCCATCCTAAAAAAAATCCATCGACTCCGGCCAGGTTTGAACCCACGACCCTCGGGACCAGAAACAAGGTACACTAACCGACTGCGGCCAACAATTACATCAATACCACAGCATAATATAAGCTTTAAGATTATCATATTTATGTTGACTATTTAACTCATGCCTCAAATGGGAGTTATTGATCAATCACGTTTCAATTAATTTTGTTTTACAACCAATGACAGTACGCGTAGTGTTTCACCTTACTCTCTATCGATTTCTCTTTATTAGCTCCTGCTTTTGTGATAAAGGAAGTTCCTATTTTTTAATATTCTGAACAGGTCAGAGCATTATTTTGCAGTGACTGACTCTCCAACAAATACATTGAATATAGTAAATAATGAACTTTGGAACTACACATTTGATTGATAATTGTGTGTTCAATAATTGCGTTTTTAATTAACGATTTTACTGAGTTGTTCACTAAAAAAATATATCAATAACCCATAATGTTGATTATAATATACAGTTTGATGTGTTTCAATTATTCTCCACTAGGGTGCATTCTTACAATATTGCGATTCTATTTGATAATAAATATGATCAAGTTGCAGTGGATAAACAAATTAAACATAACCACACATTTCTGATTTGTTTTCAAACATCACCATTTACATTAAATATGTAAACATTTTAAAATAGCTATATTTAAATAATGATTTTTGAGTAAACAGTTTAATTTTATTCGTTAAATAGCCCTAACAAATGCCACTCTTGATTTATAAATCCTCTAGATAAATTCACTTGCCACTTTGTGAATTTATCAATGATCTGAAAATCACATTACTTATAATAACTCTTTTTTTCTGGTCTAAGTCTCAGAAGTTCCAAATTAGAGAAATTACTTAAAACACATATGAACTTGAAAAAGATAGAAATAATTATACAAGTAGATTTATATGAATATAAACCACTTAAATTAAATATATCCTTATTATATAATCATTTATATATTATTAACGCGTGAAAAAAAAAAGTCCCACTTCGTCAGCGTTAAAAATGTCTCTTAGGCGCTTATCCTGAAATTCAAGTAGGCCCTATGCATTTCGGTTTTCGCTAACTAACTACGCTTTCGTCCACATTCTTTGATTCCCCGCAAATTTCATTCCACACCACATTGTGTTGTCTTTTAAAACTGTCCAGCCAACCTGAAGATTCCTTGAAATCGTTATTCCCTTAGGAATTTAACAAGAGTTAGAGCTTGACTTTGGAGCATCGGTCCGGAAATGTTTGGAGATTTATCTTCAATCACTTTCACTTTTTCGCTTAATGAGAATGATACATACGTTTCAACCATCTTCATTCCGTAAATTCTGAACGCTACCTGTGAAAGATCGGTCTCAGAACTTAACTAATATAAGATTTTACAGAGCAATTACTTGCAAGACATACCTGTTTTTCGCATAACGGGTGTGCAATGAAGCCGAATCTATACAGTAAAAGGTCCTTATTCGCGGGGGATATCTTCCGCAAATATGGAATGATAATTTGTATGGGTTTATAGGGAATACGTTCTCCAAGGTTACAGAATAAAATAAAAATGATCAAAATAAAATCAATTATATGAGAGATTTTGAACAATTTTTATTATTGTATTCACGTAGACTTTCACGGCCGGAGTTGCTATGATGATCTTGATGAAGATTTTTATTATTATTGCCAGGTTTAGGTAAAGACTTAAATAACTTAGTAATTTTTTCCTGTTTTGCCGATGTTAAAATGTCTTTCAATTAAGATTGGTATTCGGCTGTGAATTCTCGATGTAATTCCTCATTTTGTCTTCGGATTTCTTGATTCATTAACATTGAAACAGCGTGATATAGACGCAAACGACTCGCCAACGCGTATGAACGGTCAAGCATTTTTATTTTTTCTTTAATTGGCAAACTATTTTTTTTTCTCTTCGGTACTAATTATTTTTCTTACCTTTTACTCGACATTATAAACTGAGAACAAAGCACAAGAGACACATGCTATTCAATCAAAATTATTGCAACGAACAAGTTGAAACAATAATATATCGGTCGTGGCGATTGAGGCATTTATCAAAGTACATATCGGCATGTGAAATACAACAGCTTTTAACAATGAACTTTAGGGTCAGTGACAATTAGGTTAGTTTTGTTTTGATATTTCTTTGTCCATTTGGTTTGAATCACTATATGTAAAAGCCGTCTTGGCACCTGCCTTCAGTATATAAACAAATTGCTGCTGGTTAATAAATATAAATATCTTTCCGCTTTATAATTTTTTTTTCATGAATTGTGTAGAAATATCCTTCCGTTTCCTCATTGGACAGATTCTGTTTTATGCAAAATAAAAACACATAAAATTACTATTATTTCGCCAGGACCATATTTTAACAAAGTTGAGGACGACGGCACCTACCTACAGGTACAATTTAATTTTTAACTTTCATCATATGACTTCACCTCAACAGAATTTGATATGAATTTTACCAATAAATTTGTTCACATTGGACAGATTTCCGTATTATTCACGTTCCGGATTAAACAAAGTTTTACTGTATAATATATTTCAATAAGTTAATAATATAAAATAATTTATGGGTAAATATAAAGTACAAATAATAAAAAATCTATGTATAATCTTACCTTTCATTCTTATGTATGGTAACATTTAAATCCAACTTCTCCAGTAAGAATTGTTGGAATCAATTCTTGAGGATGAAATTACATAAATATCCCAGTAGGTTTGATGAGGATAGGTATCAGGAAATTAATTTACACCAAAGGAAGCTGTTGAATAAGTATTAAGATTGTTATATTTAAATTAATATTGGGAAGTAAACATTATGAGGTTATATCATTAATAGTGAGTGGAGAACATATTTTTATCGATTCACCTAATATGATTTCAAATTTCTTTGATACCGACGGTTTCAGACAATATCATGTCCCTCTTCAGTCATGGCTTCCACTGATGAAATTCTGTGATTGATTTCTCTAATGACATCACCTCTTGTGCTGCCATCTTTCGTTGGGATTATAAACGTTGTAATTAAATTTTTATTCACCGGAATATCGAAATTCATAGATCGATATTTATTCTTCTGAATGAATATAATTTCCCAAATTGTCAATTCCAACGGTTTATCCAATTGTTTCAAAAGTTTTGCCTCTTTTTCAATTTTATGATGTTCTAGCAAACTATGTGCAGCAATTGCTGATTTTTTCAATTTCACAATTTCGGTATCAAAGAAATTTGAAATCATATGAGGTAAGTCGATAAAAATATGTTCTCCACTCACTATTAATTAAGATTGTTAATTTGTAAGCCTTGGATAAAGTATTGCTGATAGGATAAGTACCATTAATCCTAACTGACTAGTGGTTACCACACTTGCCTATGTTCCAAAGTGCACAGATTCAAACCTGGGTGGGGTCATTAGATTTTTAAGGTTGAGTTGAGTTACCCAATCTCATGGGAGGAGATCTCTGGGACATCCCAAAAGCAATGGATGGAAAATTCCTACTTTATATCAGTTAAGTACACACACATTTTCTGAAAAGATTACTTATTTAATTTCAACAATATTATGAAACAGTGATTAAGATGAAGTGACTCTTGGTAATGAAATTCCAACCCAGCATTTGCCATGATGATAGAGGAGAACCAAGGTTTGAAACTGGGACCTTCTGAGCATGAGTCTCAAACGCTATTGTTTGATCCAACTTCCTCAGTACTGATACTTTTAAGGTTTCTGTTAAATGAAAAACTGGGATACCAGCAAATATTTTTTATAAGGCCATGAAAAAAAATATTTATGGGTGATTCCATGGTAACTCAAATTACAAAATGACATTATATACATGTGTAGATTAATATCAAGCAATGTGAAATAAATATACTGGTTTATATGTGGTTATTTAATAAGGTTATGTCTACTAAACAAAATTACATTATAACTTTCACTGTAACTTTATTAGGATATCAGCACTTCATATATATGTGTTGGTAACTCACATTACAATTCGGAGACAAATATTTCAGTAGCCATTCTTTTCTAATGAAGTTCTGCTCCGATAATTAACTTCTTCTTCTTCAAGGCCTGTTACGATCCTATAGAAAATTTTCCCTCCAGCGTTTCATAGGACGGCCCAGTGATCTTTGTCCTCTTGGTATATAATTATAAACAGCTTTGGGGATCCGATTTGAACTCATTCTTTCTAGATCCTTCTAGTTTGATCCTTCCGGGAAATTCTCGTATAAGACTTGAAAGCATAATAATAGTCCCTTCGATTGGTTGGTGGCCAAAGGAAGGCAAGACCAGTGATGGGGCTGCCATCTTATAGCCTCTGGTCAGGCTTTTCTGGAGAAGAAAAGAAAATAAAGGAAAGAAGAAATGGAAGAAAGGAAAGACTCCCTAGCCCTCAGATGCCCTAATAGCGTCGGGGTCGAAAAAACAAGAGTTAACCAAGAGAGGTTAGATAGTAAAGTTAAAAGAGTGCAAAACACAAGTGGAAGAAATGTTTTGCTCAGCTTGGACACCTTGCGGTCGCCATCCACATATCCCCTAGATGAGAACCCCTGTAGTCTTGATTATTTTAAAATAAATACAGTAGGGTTATGAGATGATTTTAACACACAATATAAAGTTCTGAACTCCTACATAATTAATAAAAAATAAAACCACATTACACAACTTGGTAACTCACATTACATAGTCAAACTTAAAATGACCACGAGCTGTTACTACAGTAGAAGGATTCATTTTCTTAATTGTTTTGCCCTTCACATAATAATCTGAGGGAAGTAGATTATACAGGGAATGATTGGAAAACATTAGCTCAGGATAGGGATGTATGGAGAGCTTATGTCTGCACGTTCATGAACCTACAGGTTCGATAGTGCCAGTGAGTTAGTTAGTTTACATAACATATTTTGTGTTTCAAATTAGGTCATTTCCACAATTTGCCATCTTTTTGTCATAACATTAACTTTATATTCTTCTACCCTGATGCTGGTTACAATACCTGGATATGATAAATCATCAAAGTCACCAATACCCAATCAGCCACTTCAACATCACTGCCTTGGATTTCTGCTTTTGAAGCTGCTAAATTTGTTGTTGTGAATCCAATAGTCCAATAGTTTTATCATTAAGGATTTGTAAGTGATGTACTTTCATAACGGAGATTGGAGCTAAGAGGTCAGATTTAAAATCTCATTTCTCTGAAGATAATTGTTTTGTGTCATCAGAAGAATGATACCTTTGATGAAGGACCAGCTTTCACAAATTCAACAGCATTATTTACACAACATTTTCTCTGTTTTACATTTGTCCATATATTGAGTTTTACAGATCCTTCTATACCATCTACAGGTCCTTTACCATGGGAAGTAGCAAAGTAGTTCCATGATATTTGTTTACCCGGCTCTTTGGTGGGTGTTTTAATTGCCTCAGCTGCATATATATTCTTATTTGTAAATTAGGTTCATCTTACCAAACATTTACTGTGATGGAGGATGACAAGTCAATCAACATATGCTATGACAGTGCTCTTTGAATGATCAAGAACATCACTAAGTAAAGCATGTGAGTGGTCTCCCAAATAGCAGCGGTGAAGAGGCTATGTGCGGGAGTAGTAATTCATTGTATAAAGGATTCTCAGGACATTCGTCTTGTCTAATAATTTCTAATTTTGCATACCTTTTTTTAGCAGGATTTTATTCTAAAGACTTTTTAGAAATGGGCTAAGCTGATTTGTTTCCAGTGAGCACTTTGGATCTCATCTTGTGAACTACAAGTATAGTTCTCAGTGAAGTCAACTTGGTTAATTGCAACATGAGGAGTAGATTCAATTGATGCTCACTCCAAGTTGCAGCTCTTGGATTGCTTACTTTTTATATAGCAGTGTTCTAAAAGTGGGCCAATAGTCAGTATGTAATGTTAAATACTGAAGATTACCTTCTTTCACTTTCACCAATCTCCAATCATGGCCTCTCCATACAAACCAATAAACATCCAAGTGCTCATCTAAATTCACATTTAATTGCTGAAGTTTTATAGCAAGATAATCTTTTATATCTGAAGAGAAAAATTCTCGCTCAGACCGAGACTCGAACCCGGGACCTTTGGCTTTCCGGGCTAATGCTCAACCAACTGAGCTACCGGGGCCAGTCCCAATCTAGATGCAAATTTTTCTCTTCAAATATAATTTATCCTTCAAGTTGAAGTGTTAAATTAATAATAAAAAACATCAAGATAATCTTTGCACAATACATTTTCCGAACCAGCATCATCTTTGGCATCCTGACCAACACCCTCAACACAAGCTGTTACTTAAGCATACTCTCTACATGAAAAATGTTGCATACAGAGAGGCCTTATAGCTCCACTTAATAAGATAAACATATAGGCAATCCTCGGTAACTCAAATCTATTATTTTAACAAAATATTATGTAAATTTAAAATAAATACTTAATTTCAACAACAGTCCTAAGAAGAAGTAAAATATACATTTTCATTCCTCTATCATAATTATATAAAGTAGAATACTAAAAAAATATGTTTATGGTAACTCACATTACTCTGAGAACATCACTCAGAAGTATGGCACTATGTATTAAAAGTATATTTTTAAAAATAAATTTTATGATATTAGTTTGTTGTCAATGTTATGTTCTTTAAACTGCAATGCAAGAAATTTTATGTATTTTATGTAAGTATTTATTACTTTGAATTTCATACAAAATTTAGTTGCAATCAGTTGCACATGTGTTTCAGAATAACTTTGCAAAATAACAGGAAATAGAAAGTTCCAGATGAGTTATTTAGTATTCTCAATTTTATTTAAAATCCCTGCTAACCATAACTGAGAAAAAGAAAATCCCTTCTACAAGTTTTAATTTTTTACCCATGTCCCTACTTACATGGAATTGCCCTTATGTAAAGGAACATGTTGAGTATCATACCTCACTATACTATGACAAACTACTTTTCTTATTTGGACTATTTTATTTAATAATCTGTATCTTCTAACATCATCAATGGAATCTAAAGTGATTGTGAAAGTGCCAACAGATATTGCTCAGATATTATTTACTTTAGATATGAAGTTCTTTTGTATGCCCTAGAAAAATAATAATAATAGCCAAATTTTAAGAATTAATTTTGAAAATTAAAGCCTTAGAAGAGTTATTTACTTTGCAAGGATTGGAAGAGAGGTTTTATGGATGAGTTGAGATGTTTAAGGCCGAAGCATAACTGAGCTGGAATTTTGAAACAAATTCCTTATAGTATACACAATTTTATTTCAAATTAAGTAAAATTAGGGACATGTCATAGCACAGCTCTCAGAATGTTGGGGTACAAGCCCCAGGAGTCAGAATTTTTAAACTGGTCTAAAATCATCTGGCACCACTATAGTCTTGAGTTGACTCAGTCTCTAACTGAAATGAGTACCAGATTATATTATTTTTAGTCTGGACATCTTACCTAAATACTAATGTTGGTTTGTTCTTGAACATGTTTCAAAACATTCTGTTTTATCGTCAGCTTTTCCAGACTGGTTTTATTTATGTTGCACAACCTAGATGTCGATGTCAGCTCCATCCTGTGGTTGGCCAAAGAACCTCCAAACAAGGCCACGCTCCATCGGTATATCAAAATTCATAACTCTGTTTCTGTTCTTCTGAATATAAATTTTTTCCCAAATAGTCAGCTCTTTTGTATTTTCTAACTGTTTTAATAATTTAGTGTCTGAATTTATATTATGTTTTTCAGACCAAACATGAGCAGCAATTGCAGATTTTTCAATTTCCCCATTTTTAATATTTCTTATGTGTTCTTTGGTTCTAATTTTTAGGTTTCTTTTTGTTTTTCCTATATATATCTTTTCACAACCCATGCATTCAATTTGATATATTCCTAACTTTTTATTTTTATCAGTTTTTTAATTTTTGTTGGTTTTTATTAGTTTATTTAAACTGTAGTTATTTTTTGGTGCTAATTTAATATTAAACTTCTCAAATATATTTTGAAATTTATTATGTACCCAAGGGTGATATGTGAATTTCCTATATTTTCATACGATATTTGAGAAGTTTAATATTAAATTAGCACCAAAAAATAACTATAGTTTAAATAAACTAATAAAAACCAACAAAAATGAAAAAAACTGATAAAAATAAAAAGTCAGGAATATATCAAATTCAATGCATGGGTTGTGAAAAGATATATATAGGAAAAACAAAAAGAAACCTAAAAATTAGAACCAAAGAACACATAAGAAATATTAAAAATGGGGAAATTGAAAAATCTGCAGTTGCTGCTCATGTTTGGTCTGAAAAACATAATATAAATTCAGACACTAAATTATTAAAACAGTTAGAAAATACAAAAGAGCTGACTATTTGGGAAAAAATTTATATTCAGAAGAACAGAAACAGAGTTATGAATTTTGATATACCGATGGAGCGTGACCTTGTTTGGAGGTTCTTTGGCCAACCACAGGATGGAGCTGACATCGACATCCAGGTTGTGCAACATAAATAAAACCAGTCTGGAAACGTTGACGATAAAACAGAATGTTTTGAAACATGTTCAAGAACAAATTAACATTAGTATTGAGGTAAGATGTCCAGACTAAAAATAATATAATTAAAATAACCTCAAAATATAACTTCCTAAAATTAAATATTGAGTACCAGATGTTTGTACTGGAGGAAAAGCTGGCTATCATCTCATGTCAATTGTTTAGAAAGTTGGGAGCACTTTACCTTTTTATTATGCCAAATTTAATTATTAAAATGAATTACAAATAAAAACATGTGCCTACATATTTAAGGGAGACACCATAGTGTAGTTGATTAAGACAATATGCTACAAACTGGAAAGTTGGGGGTTCAAGTCCCGGTGAGGCCAAGATTTTTAAATTGGCCTAAACCCTCTGGTGGCACCATGACCCTGGGGTAGACTCAGCCACTAACGAAAATGAGTACTAGATGATTGTTTTGGGGGTAAAGACGACTGTCATGCTGGGCTGACAATTGTGTCGATTGTCTAGAAAGGTGAAGTCTTAACCTTCTTCTACCCCGAGGGCCTTCCAAGGCCTGTAGTGGGATCACTTTACTTGTCATACATATTTAACAACACTAAAACTAGCACCTGAAATATGCTCACAATAAACAGGCTCATACGTATTGAAGTTATTATGTGTATTAAATAATAGTATTATAATTGAAAATTTCAAGAAAAAATATGAATAAAAAAATATGTCCAAAATGTGTTCTAACAAAATTTTAATAATTGCATAAGCACACAGCTATAAATATGTTACCAGCTATTTAAAATATTACTTGTAACAAAACAAACAAATCAACACTGCTAGTTGACAAATAAAATGTAATTATAACATTAAAAAAAAATCTTTAATGCCCCAGGTTGGCCTTTTGGACATTTCTGGTGTTCTCCCCTAGCACTGGCATAATTGTAACCCACTTAAGAGGTTGGGGCGCCTGGAAGGTGGGGTTATGTTGCCCTGATGATATGATGGATGTTGATGATAGTGGTGCGCCAGGAGAGTCCTTATCCTAAGCTTAATATGAATGATGATGATTGCAATGGCCATATGATGTTCTGGGACCGTTTGGGCCTTAAAGTTTCCTGACATGTCTTACATTTGAGGAAAAACCCCGATAAAAACCTCACCCAGGAAACTGTTCCGACCAGGGATCGAATCCAGACCCGCTGTGTGACAAGGCAAGGCAGCATGCTATATTGAGACCACAGCAGTGGACATAATTATAACATAAAATGCTAAAAATACTTTTTTGTAACGTGAAATCATTTCAGTTAGACTTAAAATGAAGTAAGTACTGGTGATATTACATACATACATATCATTTCCATTGCCTTTTACTTGTCGTATGTTAGAACATTACTCTCTACTCAAATTACTTCCAATCACTAGTGAGCTGATTCACCGTGAGCAATTGCTGAGAACGAATTAACAGCCGACTTATCGGTCATGCACGAGAGTCGACGTTTTCATAATATTGGCAACGAATTACCCAGAATTCTCAGCGATAAAACCACTTCCGTTATTTTCGTCTGCTATAGAGGAATGCATTTATGCTTGCATCCCGCAAATAATACCGTATACAAACACGTCTGCGACACGCAATATTACGCCGATTCTCCTGTTCTTTCAGTTGAATTCTTTGGTAGACTGTATCAAATTCCTCTTCTCCATGTATACCGAAAACATGATCAAAGTCTTCAAGGTCCGACATCTTGGATAAATGTTGGATAAAGCAGCAAAGTACATCGATTACCATCGGTTCCCTTCGGGATTTTAATTTGAGTTGCTCATTTAAGCTACCTCCGCAGGTAGCTTACAAATTTAACCAATTATTATCGCATGAACAGATTTCTGAGTAAGCAAAATCGTATTAGCATACAACTTGCTCAGCAGAGAAGGCATTTTACTGTCTAATGCGTCCAAACATGCGACCCGTAACTATCTAACTAACTCAACTCACTGGCACTATCGAACCCATAGGTTCTCCATACATCCTTATCCTGAACCAATGTTTTCCAATCATTCCTTGTATAATCTACTTCTTTCAAATCATGATTAATGTCATTCACCCACCTCATTCTTCATCATCATCATAGTACATTCACGAATTTAGGCCATTTGTTGACCTGTTTCGGCCTCAAGAGAAACACCATCCAGAAGTCTTTTGAGTGGACGTCCTGGTCTTCTTCTTCCTGCAGGTTGATATCTTAACATTAGTTTGGGTATTCTGTGATCTTCCATTCGATGAACATGTTGTATCCTCCACCTCATTCTTGGTCTACCAAAAGGGAGCTTTCCCTCTGGTTTTCCTACAAGAAGGTTCCATGTCCCTCTTACATTCCTCATTTACTCCACATGTCTTGCCAATTACAGTCTACTATACTTAACTATTGTTGTTATAATATCTGGTTTCCTATAAAGATCTAGCTCGCTCTTATGTAATTTTCTCCATTTGCCTGTTTGTTCATCTCTCTTAGGTCCAAAAATTTTC
Organism: Diploptera punctata; assembly: GCA_030220185.1. Taxonomy (NCBI): domain Eukaryota; kingdom Metazoa; phylum Arthropoda; class Insecta; order Blattodea; family Blaberidae; genus Diploptera; species Diploptera punctata. The sequence goes on along the minus strand of JASPKZ010007371.1, from coordinate 151,100 downwards.
CTGAGAACTTTATTCTCAAATACTTGTAATCTTTTCTCCTCACATAAACTAAGAGTCCATGTTTTGCATCTATATAACTGGGAGAATAACAGTTTTATATATTTTCAGTTTAACATTTCTTGAAAGAAGTTGGGATGACAAGAGTCCCTGTAATGTATAATAGCACGCATTTCCGGAATTGAGCCTATGTTTAATTTCTTTGTGCATCTCATTCGTATATTGTTTCTAGGTATTTGAATTCAGCCACTTCTTCAAAATTTCCTTCATTTGTCATTAACTTGTATATTTCCATTATACAATGTATTTCTATGCATGAACATGTTTTTATTTTACTATTATCGAAAATAAAACTAAATTATTAAAACAAATAGAAAAATCAAAAGAACTCATTGTTTGGGAAAAAATTTACATTAAAAAAAATGAAAAGGAGAAATTAATGAACTTTGAAATTGCCGGAGAAAACAACCTGATTTCGAGGTTTTTCTGTCTACGAACAGAGGGAGTGAAGGGCAGCTATTCAAGATGACAGAACAACAGTCACGGAAATACTGAAGATGGAACTGAAGTGTAAAGTTCTGAAACTAGTTTAAAAAAAGAAGAAAAAATATACGGAAATACTGAAGATGGAACTGAAGTGTAAAGTTCTGAAACTAGTTTAAAAAAAGAAGAAAAAATATGAGGTGAGTGATAAAATTTTACCTAAACTAAATATTTTTACTTGTAAATTTACAAATTAATTTTTCTGTGATTTATTCATAATCATGTTGCTGAAAGTTGCATCCATTTTTTGAATATGTCTTGTATTTTAAACTCAGTGGGAAGAGGAATAAATAATAATTAAAAATTTACAAAATATGAGATAGGGTGATTCATTTTTAATATTTAATGTACTGTAGTGTTGATTTTTCAACCATTTTATAAGATCATATTGTATTGAAATCAGGTCTAGTATGAAATAAAAGAAATTCCTAAGTCAATTAAGATAACTAGTTATTAATAATCAACTTGGTCTATTTTATTGGACCACTGATTTATTTTCCTTAAAAAAAATTATACATTCTACTAGATTTGAACATGCAAACCTCAGAACCAGAGAACATGTAAGTCACTAGACCACTGGAACTAACTCTAATAGAATAAAACTATATCTCATCCAAGCTGCTTGACGCAAGGATATAACAAACAACTCTTCCTACTTTGATTCATATCCTAAAAGCAATACTTTTCTCTAATCTCTACTAATTACATCCACGTATAAATAGTGTTCATAGATGTATTGTGGGGAAATAACATTATGAGGTTCTTCAATTATGAATCAGTTGATTATTTTATCTGACCTCATACTTCATGATTTTCAAACATGGGAACTGTAGTTTTTAAGAGGCTATGTCACAGCTGATGATGAGGGGGAAGTGCACTACTGGCTTTATAAGTAATGTTTAAATTCCCAATAAAAGTCTTCTTAATAAAGAAGCTGCCATTTGCAAAAATCATATCAACAGCTCGTATCATTTGGGGTTAGGAAATTAACTATGAATAAGAGAAAAATACGCATTTAGATTGGAAGGCTAGGTAGCTCACTTGGATAGAGCATTGACATAGAGAGTCAAAGGTCCTGGGTTCAAACCCCAGTCTAGGTGTATATTTTTCTTTTCAAATATAAATTATTTTCAGTCTGATCACCTTAGTACAGTATTACTTCCATCTTCAGTCAAATTCCAACTCATTCATTAATGTAAATACCTCGTAGTGTTTCCTCCCACTGTAATTTTAATTAAATACATTTATGATATTTAATCTCCTTCCAGATTTCATTTTGTGATGTTATCTTCAATAATTTTTCATTTGATATGGTTCTTGGCCACCAGATTTTCAAAATAAATCTCAGATATGTTTATATATATCTGTAATTATTCCTCTCCAAGTCTCACACTCATAATTTGCAATGTCCTTTTCACACTGCTATTGAATAATCTTAATTTTTTTTATTCAATGCCACCAGTTTGTCATTTTGACATTTCTGGTATTCCCTCCTGACATTGGCTTATTGTAACCCACTTCTCAGGTTGGGGCACCTACAAGTCAGGGTTACGCTACCCTGATGATATGATGGGTGATGATGTGCCAGAAGAGACCTTAATCCTAAACTTCATCTAATAATGTGAATATGATGATTATGATGGCCAGATGATGTTTTTGGACTGTTAAGGTCTTCGAGTTTCCTGGCACTTGTCTTACAGGTGAGGAAAAACTGAGAAAAAAGCTCACCCAGGAAATTTGTCCTGACTGCGGATCAAACCCGGCCAGCTGCTTGATGAGGCAGCACACTACCTCAAGACTACAGTGGTGGACACAGTCTTAAATTAGTTCTAATAAAAATTGTTTGGATCTCCATATGAAGGTTTTGATGTTCTAATTATGCCTTTAATATCTTCCTCTGATTATATTAAATTAATGTTGGGAAGTAAACATTATGAGGTATTAAGTTATGTAGATAGGAAATAACACTATGAGGTTTTTTAATATTGTTTATTTTTTATTATTTCACTCACCTCATACTTCATCAGTATGAGGTGAGTGAAATAATAAAAAATAAACAATATTATGAGGTATAATCATTAGAATTCATTGGAGAACTTTGGCACCAATAAATAAATTTAGTCTGGGTAATCTTCTAAGTACCAATAAAAAAGTCAATGTCCCAGACAGTGAGAAATCTGGAATTTATCAAATAAGTTATGAAGATTGCAATAAAGTTTATATAGGAAAAACAAAAAGGAATTTAGATATTTGGACAAAAGAGCATTTGAGAAATATTAAAAATTGTGAAATTGAAAAATCTGCAATTGCTGCACATAGTTTATTAGAACATCATAAAACTGGAAGAGAAGCTAAACTTTTAAAACAAGTAGAGAAGCCTTTGGAATTGACAGTTTGGGAGAAATATACATTCAGAAAAATAAAGATAGATCAATGAATTTTAATATCCGTAACGAAATTACTTTGATTTCGAAGTTCATAAATTCAACCATAGATGGCAGAACTGAAGATGGCGACAATAGAACAGTTGACGGAAGAATTTCGTCAGTCGGAGTTATGGCTGAGGATGAACACGACTGTGTTTGAAACTGCGGTATCATGGATGCATGAATCCTATGAGGCGAGTTGTTTAAATAAAATGTTCTCCGATGAATTCTAAATATCCCTCTGAGTTTTTTTTTTGAAATCATGCTTCCTAAATATTAGAAATTGGCTACGTCCTCTATTTTTGAACATATGAAGGTTTTAGTAAGATATCTTTCAATTAAATATAATAGTTTCTTAGAATAATTATTATAAATGGAATAAAGTGTGAAACCATAGGAAGAGGAGTGAAGAAATCATCTAATTGGGAAAGAAACAAAGTTGAAGAAAGGAGGTGAGTCAGTTATACATATTTTCTTGTTTTCAATATTAATATTTTGGTACTTAATACTCTTAAATATGTGTACAATAAAAAGACTATTCTTCATTGATGAAACCAATTAAAGTTATTACCAAAATGAACCCACAAGAAATACCATGATCCAAAAAGCCTAAAACTGAAGAAGAAATGTAATGATGTTTTTATTATTGATTTAACATTTCTCACTGAAAGATAAATTAAATTTGACTCTTCAAATTTAAGAAATGTAATGTTAACACTCTTTTGGGAAAGCACTATAGCAATGAATGGCACAGTGTTACAGATTTGAGCGTTTATAAAGATGTTGTTGAAGAAGTACAGATATTAATGATGAAGAAGAATAGGATGAAAGTACTCTACATTGTCAGCCACATGAAGAAGCTCCAGCTCTACATGTTTGAACATATAACAAATTTTGTTGGTGTTTGGAGTTGATTCAATATGTATTTGTGCAAAGCTAAAATGCCAACACCAGCTCTACCACAATTTTTTGGATTATTGCCTATCAGTCTCTTCAAGAGTTCAATTTTCAAATTATGTTAAATGTTGAACTTTTATAGGAATAAATCACTATGTGGTTTAATTTATGATAAAATCAAATGTTAAATGTACTAGTTACAATTAATAGTCACATCAGTTTTACTCTGTATTTACTTTTACTTTTACCTAATTTACTTATGTGTAGACAATTTTATTATTAATTTAACACTTCTCATTGAAGGATAAATTATATTTGAAGAGAAAAATTTTCGCCTATACCGGGACTCGAACCCGGGACCCTTGGCTTTCCGGGCCAAGTGCTCTACCAACTGAGCTACCGAGGCGAGTTACGATCTAGACGCAAATTTTTCTCTTATGTACGTTGTAATTCCCTCGCGCCAAATGCTTGAAACCATAGCTTTGCAAATGGCGGCTTCTTAGTTAAGAAGACATTTATTGGGAATTTAACACTACTTTATAGCCAGTAGGGCTTCTATTCGTCAATAGTCATAATGGCGGTTGAAAATGAATGACAAGATCATTTGAAAACTATAGTTACCGTGTTTGAAAAACATGAAATATGAGGTAAGATGTTAAAATGACTCATTAATTTATTAATTAAATTAATGTTTTTATTACCTCACCTCATATCCTTTTTCTTCTATACGGCAGTTTCGGAGCTTATCTCCATCGTCAGTAGCCTCTGGTCGACCGGTGTTATATCGTTTCTTGGCGGTTTCCTTCTTACTTCTATCGGTGGACCGATGAACCTCTGGATCAGGTCAAAATTTGCGGGAGTTTCAAAATTCATGAGTTTGTCTTTTTTGTTTTTTTGGATATGGATTTTTTCCCAGACTGTGAGTTCCTTTAGTATATCTGTTTGTTTGATTAGGCTAGCTTCTGTATCAATTAAATGTTTTTCAGACCAAGCATGGGCTGCTACTGCTGACTTGTCCACTTCCCCCTTTTTTACATTTCTAAGGTGTTCCTTCAATCTAGTTTTTAAATTTCTTTTTGTTTTTCCTATATAGATTTTGTCGCAATCTTGACATTTGATCTGATATATTCCTGATTTATATTCTTCTCCAATTTTTTCATTCTTGTTGGTTTTAATTATCTTGTTTAGGCTGTATTCATTCTTTGGGGCCAATCGAATGTTAAACTTATTGAAAATTTTCTGGAACTTGTGGTGTTTTATAGGATGGTAAGTGAATTTTTTGAATCTTATGTTCTCTTCTGTTTGTTTTTTAAGTGTGCTTTCATTAATTAGTTTTTGCTTTTAAACTTATTTATTTTCTTGTGTACCATGTTCTCTTCAAACCATTTTCTATTGCTACTTTAATTATGTATTCTTTTTCTTTTTCATATTTTTCACGGTTCAGGGGTACATTCACCAATCTGTGTGTTAGGCTATTGAATACAGCTTCTTTGTGAGCGAAATGCTTGAATCCTGATGCCTTAATGTAGTTATCTTTATGTGTGTTCTTTCTGTATATTCCAAATTCTATTTTGTTTTTTTCGTTTCTAGTTAGGGTTAGATCCAAAAATGAGATTTGTCTGTCAGTTTCAGTTTCCATTGTGAATTTTACAGTTTTGCTCTGAAGGTTCAGGAGTTTTAAGGCATCTTCTATTTGTTTATGGTTTATAATGGCTATTATATCGTCAACGTATCTGCGCCAAAATTTGAAAGTTAATGGGTGTCCCCTTGTGATTTTCTGTTCAAAACTACCCATGAATAAATTGGCCAGAAAGGGAGATAGGGGGTTCCCCATGGAAAGTCCAAAATTTTGTTTGTAGTATTTCCCATTGTATGTAAAGAACATTTGTTCGATGCACAATTTTGTCAAAATGATGTATTCTTCTATCTTTTCCTTTTCCAAATTATTGTTTAATTTAATATTTGAGTTTCTATTTTTTAACATTCTTACCTCATATGTTTATTCTATTGGACAATCGTTTCAAAGCTATTGCTCCATCTTCAGCTTATTCACAAACTGGTTTTTTCTTTTCTTCAAGTCGTCGGCCCTGGATCTATGTTCCAAAGAACTATGTAATGAAGCTCCTTTCTCCAAGAATTTCAAAGTTCATAATTTTCTCCTTGTTCTTCTGCATATAGATTTTTCCCATATTGTGAGTTCATTGGTATTTTCTAACTGTTTTAATAATTTTGTATTTATATATATTTTGGTCCCGCGCCGTAGCCGAGCGGTTAAGGTAGAAAGCCTTGGCGCAGAGCTACGGGACTTGCGCTGGTTCGAGTCTCCATGGGGGAAGAAATTTTCTCATGGTATTTCGGCCAGTATGGGACCGGTGCCCACCCAGCATCGTGAGGCAATTGGGTAGCTACAATAAGTAGCGGCTCCAGGTTGAGGAACCAGCTATAACGGCTGGGGGATTCGACATGCTAACCATATGTCACCCCTACACTGGCTGTTGATCATCTACCTCTGTGATTGACACATGTGGATGTGAAGGGCCAGCAGCCGGCTGGTAAAAGGGCAACTGCTGAAAAGTGGAAAGACCCTCAATCGGAATATATATTTTGTGTTTCTCTGTCCAAACATGAGCTGCTACTGCAGATTTTTCCACTTCTCCCTTTCTAACATTTCTTACGTGTTCTTCAGTTCTAGAATTAAAGAACACATAAGAAATGTAAGAAAGGGAGAAGTGGAAAAATCTGCAGTAGCAGCTCATGTTTGGACAGAGAAACACAAAATAGATATAAATATAAAATTATTAAAACAGTTAGAAAATACCAATGAACTAACAATATGGGAAAAAATCTATATACAGAAGAACAAGGACAAAATTATGAACTTAATAAACATATGAGGTAAGAATGTTAAAGAATACAAACTCAAATACTGAGAATGATGTTTTTTGAGAAATGTTCAGGTTAGAATCTTATTTTATGAGGTGAGGTGTAAAATGTTCAATTTATAGTTTTAATTTAATTATTAGTGAGTTGGTTATTTTGACTCACCTCATATTTCTTGATTTTTATGCAGACCCGGTTTCATCGCTTTTGTACATTGTTGATGCATTCCTCACACAAAAGCGACGAAACCAGGTCTGCATAAAAATCAAGAAATATGAGGTGAGTCAAAATAACCAACTCATCAATAATTAAAAGAAACCTCTTAGTGTTATTTCCTACATATATTAAATAAAGTTTTAATTTAGTTTACTTTCAATGGATAAGTTGTATTAGAACACCAAAACTGCCTCACTTCCAATCCTATAGGAAAAGAATTTCTGAAAATTTGAAAGAGCAATTAGAGGAAAGATTTTTGTAGGAGATCTTCATAAAGTTCCACTGTCTACTAACACTTACATAGATTGAGATGATGGAATAGATTTGGTACAGTAGGGAACACTGAGGAGAGGAAATATAATTTCAGTAATTAATGCAAATTAACAAATAAAATTATAATTTATGTTGTATGTCAATTTAGATCCTATAAAAATCAAAATAAAACATTACTGGTAAAGTAATACATATTTTAGAACTGAACATAAATCCCAAAAAAGGGATCCATAGTTTAACTATTGTTTGTGGCTGTACATTTCTTAAGATGAATGCATATTCTTGCCAAAAAAACATAAATATATGGTACAATTTGTTGTTATATTATCAATATTTACAATAATGTTGTAACAACTACAATAAAATAAGAATTATAATACATAACAAAAAGTGGGAATGGGTCTATACCTTGTTTTTCAATAGTTAAAACGATCAATACTCTCCAATACCCAGACGAGTCGCAGTGTTCCTGCAACATAAAAGTAACAATTAAAATTTGATTTAGAAAAAACACGTGATGAAAATTGTTTGAAAAGGTGTATTACCTATTTTCAAGAAATCTCACAGGTGGGAGTGGGTTTGATAAGCAGCAGAGTTCAAAATTTTAATTGTAAAATTTTCAATCTTGGTGCTAGGAAGGTTGGGATGGTGTACAATTTCTAATTGCTAGATTGTCTATCAGATAACAGGAATAAATTCCAAACTTCTATGCAATTCACATGTTGAGAAGGCATGTCATTTTACTGATAGCAATTTGTGTTTTTTGACAGAAGTAGGCTCTGTGGTGGCACCAGATTTCACCTTCTGCCTTCTCTTCATTAATATTTCTCACACTACACACAACATTTAAACACTCATCCCACACTCCTCTTTGTATGCAATACAAATACACATCACCTAAGTAATATGATCTGCTAAAATGCTGCATAAATACTGAGCACAGACCACAAAAGTATCACCTATCTGCCAAGCGCAGAACCTTTGGCATGAAAATTGGACGGATGGCAATGGAAAAACCACACATTCATTTTCACGAAATATAAAATTTCAAAGGATGCATTAATAATTACTACAGAGAGTCATTTATTTGGCAGATAGGTATGCCATATACTTGTGTAGAGGACTGTTCATGTTTTTCCCCTTTAATGAGAAGTTAAAATTTAGATTTTTTTGTTATTCTGGATCAGTGTGGGATCATGACTAATAAAAGAATACAGGGTGGACCGCTCGAATGGACCTAATTTCAATTGCTTGTTACTGGCAAACGGTTGAAGATAGAAACTTAAAACAACGTTCATATTACAGAAAAACTCACCAAGTTTTGATATCCAGATCACCACATCTCTATATGAGCCCCAGCAGTCACTGTGACGATATCAAAGCGATGAACAATTTCTTGCCAAGTACGTTGGAGTATGTCTTCTGGAATGTTCTCAATAGCCTCTATGATGCGCTCACGAAGATCACGAAGGTCTTTGACTGGGGTGGTGTAAACTTTATCTTTGACATAGCCCCAGAGAAAGAAATCCAGTGGTGTTAAATCGGGAGATCTCGGGGGCCACGCGATTGGTCCTCCCCTACCAATCCAACGGCCAGGGAAAATGTTGTCCAAAGTCGTACGAACTTCATTGGACCAGTGGGGAGGAGCACCATCTTGCTGGAAAACGATGTTAGGCTGCAGTTGTTCAATTTGTGGAAAGAAGAACTGCTCCAGCATGTCAAGATATGTGGTACCACGAACAGTTTTCTCGGCGAAGAAAAACGGTCCAATGACCTTATTATGTGACAAACTGCACCAAACATTCATCTTCGGACTATCACGAACATGCTCTTGAATAGCGTGAGGATTCTCCGATCCCCAGATCCGCACATTATGCCGGTTTACCTTGCCTGACAAATGGAAAGTGGCTTCGTCCGAGAAGAAAATCTTGGTCATGAAGTCAGGATCAGCGCCGAGACGGTCCAGCATCGTATTGGCGAATTCCACTCGTTTCGGCATGTCATTCGGCTCCAGACGTTGCACTAACTGCACTTTATATGCGTGCAGTTTGAGGCGTTTGTGGACAATCCGTTGTAATGTCGATTTTGGTATTTGAAGTTCCCGCGAAGCTCTTCTTAATGACTTCCGGGGGCTTCGCTCAAATGCGGCTTGAACATTTGCTACCATTTCATCGGATGCTCTGCGACCACCACCATGCTTCTTCAACACAGATCCTGTAGCTAATAATGTATCACGCCACTTCTTTATGCTTCTAGCAGTTGGAGCATCACGGTTAAACACACGCCGGAACTCCCTTTGAACTCTAATGATTGATTTAAACTCCGCATACCACAAAACAGCTTGCGCTTTCATCTGCGGAGTCGCCATTTTCACAAACAATTAAATCTAAGAACGAGAAACGTATCTTTGTGCCATCTACCGACAGGATTCGAAACTTGGTGAGTTTTTCTGTACTATGAACGTTGTTTTAAGTTTCTATCTTCAACCGTTTGCCAGTAACAAGCAATTGAAATTAGGTCCATTCGAGCGGTCCACCCTGTAAAACTAAGACAACACTGATAAAAGGTGTGGGATCATGACTAATAAAAGAATAAAACTAAGACAACACTGATAAAAGGTGCTTCTGGCAGCATGGGACAATGAGTGCATGGAGCTGTCCAAAGAAAAGTGGAAGCAATGATTTAGTGATTGGTTCCAACATATGAAGAGGTGTATTGAGCGTGGTGGAAGTTATTTTGAGAGGTCATGAAACGTATTACAAAATTTTCCTAGTGCCCTTTGTATTAATAGCATTTTATTTAACAATATTCTTAAACAACTAAGGCAATAATCTGAAAATGGGAGTGAAAGTCCTCTTATTTCAGGCTTGAAGTTCTTTTGTGTGCTATAAATTTACAACACAGGATGCACTGGCTTACTGTCCTTATGAAGGAAGCTATACTCAGAGTTTTATGCCCTGAAAAAATCCATTGACCCCCAGCTGGATATGAGTTTTTGAATTTCAAAACCAGAGGTGGGCATGATAACTACTAATATCCAGGATAGAAAAGGAAAACATTTGTACTGTCAACAGAATAACTTTTTTAAGTTATGTAGAAGGAAATAACACTATGAGGTTCTTTAATATTGTTTATTTTTAATTATTTCACTCACCTCATACTTCATAATGCATAGCAGACCCTGGGTTTCTTCACGTAATTTGTGACATTGTCAATGCTGCGTCACGTTCACAACTGACGTCCAACGGCCTTCTATCCTGCAGACTGACCTCCGCGCCATCTGGTGGCCGACCGAAGAATTTCCAAATCAGTCCTCTTTCTTTATAACCGGGTATTTCAAAATTCATAGTTGTATTTTCATTCTTGCATATGTAAATTTTTTCCCAATTGTGAGCTCCTTCGGTTTTTCCAATTGTTTAAGTAATTTTGTTTTGGTTTCTATTCTAATGTTTTTCTGACCAGGCATGTGCAGCTATTGCAGATTTTTCGGCTTCTCCATTTTTAACATTTCTGAGGTGTTCTTTTAATCTTGTATTTAGATTCCTTTTTGTTTTTCCTATGTATATCTTTTCACAATCTTTACAATTAATTTGATAAATTCCCGATTTTTTGCAGTCTTCAATTTTTTCATTTTTGTTGGTTTTTATTAAATTACCTAAGCTGTAATCATTTTTCGGTGCTAATTTAATGTTGAATTTGTTGAAAATTTTTTGAAACTTGTCAAATACGAAAGGATGGTATGTGAACTTCTTGAATTTTTTGCCTATATTTTTATCTGTCTGAAGAGTACTTTCATTGATGACTTTTTGTTCTTTGAATTTATTTATTTTCTTGTGTATCATTTTCTTGTGAAAACCAAATTGCTAAGGATAATGGTTTTCACAAGAAAATGATACACAAGAAAATAAATAAATTCAAAGAACAAAAAGTCATCAATGAAAGTACTCTTCAGACAGATAAAAATATAGGCAAAAATTCAAGAAGTTCACATACCATCCTTTCGTATTTGACAAGTTTCAAAAAATTTTCAACAAATTCAACATTAAATTAGCACCGAAAAATGATTACAGCTTAGGTAATTTAATAAAAACCAACAAAAATGAAAAAATTGAAGACTGCAAAAAATCGGGAATTTATCAAATTAATTGTAAAGATTGTGAAAAGATATACATAGGAAAAACAAAAGGAATCTAAATACAAGATTAAAAGAACACCTCAGAAATGTTAAAAATGGAGAAACCGAAAAATCTGCAATAGCTGCACATGCCTGGTCAGAAAACATAGAATAGAAACCAAAACAAAAATTACTTAAACAATTGGAAAAACCGAAGGAGCTCACAATTTGGGAAAAAATTTACATATGCAAGAATGAAAATACAACTATGAATTTTGAAATACCCGGTTATAAAGAAAGAGGACTGATTTGGAAATTCTTCGGTCGGCCACCAGATGGCGCGGAGGTCAGTCTGCAGGATAGAAGGCCGTTGGACGTCAGTTGTGAACGTGACGCAGCATTGACAATGTCACAAATTACGTGAAGAAACCCAGGGTCTGCTATGCATTATGAAGTATGAGGTGAGTGAAATAATTAAAAATAAACAAGAATAACTTTTTATTAACTTACATATTTTGTTATTCTTAGTAGCATATTATATTGTGTTGGAAACACATTTTAAAATTACATCTAATTCTTTTGTTAAATTTCTCATACAATTCCTCTGGTCTATGAATCATTCAAACTGCAACTTTTAAAGTGACATGAAAGATCCTTGTGAAAAATTTTGAAAAATATAAAACTCATTGAAATGACAAAGAGAGCCGCCATTTGTGAAAAATTCTGTCATGATGAGAAACATTGGGGTTATATTCAGATTCAGCATGCAAATTTCCTTCTAGGAGACCTATTAGTTTGAAATCACCAGACAAAAAGTTTAAAAATGGATACCAATGTTACCAATCCATTCAGCAAAACCAATTATTAAAAAAAAAACCAAAATATACAACAACAAATTCTTAGTTAAAGAGTTTTTAAACATTGCGGTTATACATTGAAGGATACAGCTGATGCTTATATTTACATATATATAAATAGCTGATGCCTGCCTGATCTATGATACTCCAAGATTAAATTTTTGTTACCCTCCTGAGACTGTATTCAAGACATGACTGCTTAGTTGCCTATCTACAATGACTACACATTTACAACTCTCCAAGATGTGTGTTTGGTACTGAAGTGAAATCAATGAAGGGCAAAACCACATTCTACACTGCAATATCTTAGGAAATAAAGAATTTTACGTTACTGGAATGCAAGATGACAAATGGAAGCTCTATAACACGCTGTGAATTAACAACCACCAAGCAGCCATCTGCTAACATTGACAAAACTTATGTTGTAAATGTAAGAAATCCTTCCACATGAACTACAGACATGACACACAATGGAAGTAACATGTGTCTGATTTTAAAGAACAGCCTATCATTGTACTAAAAGAAACATCTAACTAACTGGGTCTGCCGTTACCTTACCTCATATTTTGTTGATTCTTGTAGGACATGTTTTAAAGCAGCATTGCTCCATCTTTAGTTGGTACATGAGACGGCAGAACCAACATATTTATTAAATAGAACTTATAATACCCCTCAGGAGTCCTCATCTAGGGGATATGTGGATGGTGACCACAAGGTGCCCAAGCTGAGCAAAACATTTCTTCCACTTACTTGTGTTTTGTACTCTTTTAACTTTACTATCTAACCTCTCTTGTTTTCTTGACCCCGACGCTATTAGGGCATCCGAGGGCTAGGGAGTCTTTCCTTTCTTCCATTTTTTCTTTCCTTTATTTTCTTTTCTTCTCCAGAAAAGCCTGACCAGAGGCTATAAGATGGCAGCCCCATCACTGGTCTTGCCTTCCTTTGGCCAGCAACCAATCGAAGGGACTATTATTATGCTTTCAAGTCTTATACAAGAATTTCCCGGAATAACCCTGGAGGGAAAATTTTCTATAGGATCATAACAGGCCTTGGCCTAATACTTGGAAGGAAGAAGGAGAAGAAGAACATATAATATATATTTGAAGAGAAAAATTTTTGCCTAGACTGAAAATTTTTCTCTTCAAATATAATTTATCCTTCAGTGAGAAGTGTTAAATCAATAATAAAAACATCAATAGAACATATGGCGAGTGTACAACCAGAGTGAACTAAGCGCCATTTTTTAAAAATTGCCGATCTTCGCGCCATATGTACATGATGTTAATGTACTGCAAACCATTGCATTGACTCATGGAACCGCTAGCGGTAAATTTCATTCTGTCAGACTACTATTGGAGATATCTGTGGTCAAGGAGAGTGAACTAAGTGCACGGGAAAGTCCCTTATTGTGTATATAGTACCGTGTAAAAAATGGATAGTGGTAAAGATATAAGCAGTCCGTCGGACTTTTCATCATTCTCTGATGAAGATTACTTTTCTGATGCTCAGGGGGGTAAGTAAAACACCATTTGTAAAGAAATATAATAGATTTTTAATAAATAAATTTTGATTATAGGTTATGTGAATTCATAAAATTGTGATCAAGCATAGTGAACTATGTCACATAGATTATTTTCCTTGCCTCATACAATGCTGTCATCTGTTAGCAGCAATATCAGCTATGCATTCCCTTCTTCGTATGTATCAGTGACTAAAAAACTCTAACCCGCCTTTTACATAGTTCACTATGGTCGAATTTAATGATGTTATATTCCAACCGAGAAATAGTGTATATTCACACGAAATATAAATTAATCGGGGCTAATACTTGTTATTTAAAATAATTTATAGCAATAAATACATTAATTATTTATATTGTAATAATATTTCCACATAATACTAATATTCTAACAATATTTTTTAACAATTTATATTCAGATTCGTCATCTGATAGCTACGATAGTAATTCACCAATCATAAAAAAAAAGTAGGAAAGCAAAGCCTGAAATAAGGAAAAAGAACATTCGAAAAAAGAAGCAAAATTCGGGAAAAGCATATACGAATACCCGTGGATTAAAATTTCCTAAAAAAATTGTTTGCAAGGACTTTGACTGCAACTGTCGCTGGAAATGTGGGGACAAAATTACTTTTGAACAGCGGAAAAATAATTTTGATACGTTCTTTAGCAATTCTTCCTGGGGAACACAAACAACCATACTAGCAAAATCTTTTAAAGTAGTTGCAATTAAACGTAAAAGAAAAGAGAAAGACAGTCGGAAAGTCTAATCAAGAGAATATTATTTGCATGTGGGTTCTGAGGATGTTCGTGTATGTAAAGCTATGTTTATGAATACACTGGAAACAATATTACTAATAAAATATGTACAAACTATACTAGAAGGTAACAAAATATGATGAAAAATATTTTTAAAAATATAATTATTATTTATAGTGAATTTAGATTTATTGCATCCCTGATAATCACTAAAAGATTAGAGTGTGTTCAACTAAAGTGAACTATTATCAACGACATGCGGTACTTCATTCCGCCAAACTGAACTATGTGATTGCTGTAGCAAAAGTAACCGCTATTTTCAAATATATCAGTGGAATATATTGATCACGTGTATTTTCTGTCATTTAGAAAACACAAAATATTTGCCTTTTAAAGTTTCAGCTCATTATCTTTTACGGTTACGATGTGATGAGGTTTCAAACTTAATTATCTTCTACTGAAAAATTAACAATATGTCACTTAGTTCACTCTGGTTGTACACTCACCATATAATGTTACTTCCTAATGAATTTTCATAATGAAATTTAACTCATTGGATCTATCGAACCTGTAGGTTCATGCCCACACATACATAAGCTCTCCATACATCCCTATCTTGAGCAAATGTTTTCCAATCATCTCCTGTATAATCTACTTTCCTCAAATCATGGTTAATGTATAAATCATATTCGAAGAGAAAAATTATACGCTCCGACTATTCTCTTCAAATATGATTTACCCATCATTGAGATGTATGAAATGAATAATAAAACATGGTTAATGTTATTCTCACACCTCATTCTTGTACTACCAACTGGGCATTTTTCTCTGGTTTTCCTACAAGAAGTTTCCATGCCCCACTTTCATTCCCCATTCGTGCCACATGTCCTGCCCCCCGTAATACCATGCAAAGTTTCCTGGTTCCTGTCTACCTTCTCCTGGCCATCTAACTTCCTGTAAAGTGACTATATCCAAAGGTGATTTATCTAATTCCTGTGTTAATATCTCTAATGCCCCATTATTATATAATGTCTTAACATTCCATGTTCTAGGAACATGTCCCTGTGTTTGAGACTTTGGCATGGATTCCCTGAAGTAGTTACCACCTGGAGAACTGAATGGGGGACTATTTTACCTCTAGAAAATTTTACCCCAGTAAATCCATGTCCGTTTTTCTTGACGGTTGTATTTTTACAGTGAAAGATCAGCACTCTTTCGACCAAGGTACTTTTTTTGCCTGGCTTATCCGCCTTCGACCTGTCTGGCATGGATAATCCTTTCGGCAGCAATGTTACCACTGGCATAGCTCTCGAGGTCAAACCACTCCACCATGACAAGGTAAAGATACCATGGAGGGAAAGGAAACATCACTAAGGAAAATCCTATTTCCAGGAAATTCATTTAAGAGAGCTCCAAATGTATGACACATCTTACCAAAATTCTAAATTTATTGGTGAGGGGAAAATTTTCTACTACCTTAAAGTCTTAAAAACTATAAAATAAGGAGTTTGACAAAATGGACACTGTATATTAAGTGCTGGAATAATATAATATACTAACCAATAATGGCGACAATGTCAGCCAACATATGTTGTTTGCCAATTTTATCAATGGCTGCAAGATGAGCAAATCCTGGTGCTTTGATTTTACAACGGTAAGGTTTGGAACCACCATCAGACACCAAATAACACCAAATTCACCTGGAAAAAAATAGTTTTCAATATGAATGTTTTACCAACATCCCACATAACAGCAATTCTAAAATATTCTTCTTCCCTATCTATATCACATATTGGAATTCAATTAATTTTACATATTCCATTTGTTGTTATCTTTATAACTGAAAATTGCTTAGGGACACAAAGACATTAAACTATAAATTTAGTTTCTGAGTTAAATTAACCAATGTGTGTACAAAAAGCAGATTATAAAGGGAAGATTGAGACTAATTTTTTAAGGATAAAATGTACTGTATATTATAAATATCCCATGCATATTTTTTATGCAAAGAAAAATGAGAGTGCATATATTATTTTTAATAAATTTGGTACTATTCAATATCCAACAATGAATCCCGTTATATGATACTAGAGCACTGTTCACCCTTGACCTGTATTGCATCAATGGCTCATTAGATTTATTGCTGAATTTTGGCTAAAGAAAATCTTAGCATTACTGAAAGTTAAGTGAAGAATTGAAACATAACAGTTGGAAGAAAGTATGTAGTTAATGAAAGTTGTATTCGCAACTGGCAAAACAAAGTGCAATTTCAAGAAACACTGGACTTTTATCAACAAAAAACTGACATTTTGCATTGATTGAACTAGTTTTCATTACCCTAAGCTTCATATAGTGTTTATACAGTGCAATTAGTGGACTTTGGACTTATGACAGAGCCAATGTGGTTGATGTCTAATGATTTAGCAAGTATACATTTCATATTTTTCAATGCTGCTATCCACACTTTGTTTACTTTTAGTAATTCTTTCTTTCTGATAAAACTTTTTTCATGTTTAAATATCTAAATAGCTTCCCTTTGATATGCTATCAAATTGGGCCCAAAGGAAGGAAGGGGAAAAAAAAAAAAAACAAACAAAAAATAGAGGGTGTGCAATGAAATCAGATGACATTTTAATTCCACCCTTCTAAATAAGGATCATCTTAATATACAGTATCTATTAAAAAATAAGGTATACAGTATTTTAATATTTAATTTTAGGAAGTGATATTTTGAGGTTATTTTAATTAAGTTATTTTCAGTCTGATCATCTTACCTCAATATTAATGTTGATTTGTTCTTGGACATGTTTCAAAACATTTCTGTTTTATAGTCAGCTTGTCCAGACTGGTTAGATTTATGTTAATATTATTCGTTTTTAAACATCTTAATGATGGACAAATTATATTTGAAAAGAAAAATATACGCCTAGACTGGGGTTTGAACCCAGGACCTTTGACTTTCTATGTCAATGCTCTTCCATCTGAGCCACCTAACTATGCGTAAGAGAAAAATACACATTTAGATTAGAGGCCTAGGTGGCTCAGATGGAAGAGCATTGACATAGAAAGTCAAAGGTCCTGGGTTCAAACCCCAGTCTAGGCGTATATTTTCCTTTTCAAATATAATTTGTCCATCATTAAGATGTTTAAAAACGAATAATATTAACATTGAAAGAAGCACTACTGGCTTTATAAGTAATGTTTAAATTCCCAATAAAAAAGTCTTCTTAATAAAGAAGCCGCCATTTGCAAAAATCATAGCAATGGCTCGTAGCATTTGGGGTTAGGGAATTAACTATGTGTAAGAGAAAAATACGTTTGGAGGCCTAGGTGGCTCAGATGGAAGAGCATTGACATAGAAAGTCAAAGGTCCTGGGTTCAAACCCCAGTCTAGGCATATATTTTTCTTTTCAAATATAATGGCTAGATTTATGTTGCACACCCTGGATGTCGATGTCAGCTCCATCCTGTGGTTGGCTAAAGAACCTCCAAACAAGGTCACGCTCTGTCAGTATTTCAAAATTCATAACTCAGTTAGATTTTTTCCCAAAAAGTCAGCTCTTTTGTATTTTCTATACAGTATTTATTGAAAAATAAGGTAATCATAAGTTTTTTTTATTCAATGCCCCAGGTTGTCATTTTGACATTTTTGGTGTTCTCTCCTGGCATTGGCTTAATTGTAACCCACTTCTGAAGTTGGGGTGCCTAGATGATATGATGGGTGAAAAAAGATAATGAAGTGCCAGGAGAGTTCTTAACCTAAATTCCAGACCATGGACAACCACAGGAATGTTTCCCTTTAAGGAAAAATTCCTATGGTTTGACCAGGAATTGAACCCGGGACCTCATGAACAGTAGTCAGAAATATTAACTAATTCAAAATATGCTAACCACCTATTCCAATTTAATCATTGTTTTGATCCAAATTTTGAAATTTTACATATTTGTGATAAGGGTAAGAAGTTAGATCTTTTGGAGGCTGTAGAAATTAATAAATTTAAAAGTAGTAAAAAACTGTTAAATTCTCAGCTTGATTTGAATGAATCCCTTTTGTTAAATTAAAAAAAATAAATAAATATTGTTGTATTGTTGCTTAGATCAGTTGGAACACAATAATTTGTTAACATGTCTGAAGAAGGTACAGCGTACCGAAACAGCTGTCACTGAATTATATAATAAATATGAAAATCAAATAAAACTATGTTTTATTTTTATTTAATTAAGAAATATTAACCACTAGCCCATGAGGCTGGTCAAGTAATCATAAGTTAATTATGGAAAATAACATTATGAGGTAATCAATTTATATTGAACAGTAATATAATATAAACAAACCTTTAGGAGCTTCAATGGCTGTGTAGGTGGAACCAGCTGGAACTGTGTACCCTTGTGTAAACAATTTGAAATGATGGATTAAAGCTTCCATAGATGTCTAGAAACAAAATATGATCTCACAATTAAAACATTATTACTTATGAAAACACTTTATACAAAGCAAAATCTGAATAAGTAAATCAAACCATATACATATATTTTTCCCTTATAATAAAATATGTCATTCGGTGAGAAGTGATCAATTTAATAAGTAAGATCACATACATATATCTAACATAAGCTTATCCCTTTAATTGGCAATGTATCCTACAGGATATATCAATTGGTTCGATTTATTTAATATCATTAATGAAAGAGAAGAAAAACGAGTAGTAATAACTTACATGTGATTTGAATTACACAATAAACCTAATAATAACAGTCATGTGTGATTTTGTTTTCAGTGTTGTCCGCCACATTTAAATAACTGGCACGATAAATATTAGTGTAAAGAATCAAATGAATCGTGAATTCTTCTTACCTCATACTTCTATGTTTTTTAAAACACAGCACCACAGTATCGGAGACCAGTATCGGAAAAACAAAATGGAACTTGGAAACTCATAAGAAAGAACACTTTAGAAACATAAAGAATGGAGAAATTGAAAAAGAAGCAAAACTTTTGAAACATTTACCTAAACCTTTGGATTTAACAGTTTGGGGAAAGATAAATATTAAAAAAAAACCGTACTAGAACCATGAACTTCGAGATTCCAGACAAACCAAGCTTGATTACAAAGTTCTTAAAAATACAACAGATGGCAGTTTAGAAAATAACTCCTTCAAAAGAACACCAAATGGCAGTTTGGATAATTACCGGCAAAAGAAAAAATTGACAGTCGTAATAACAGCTGATGATGGTCGCCGATACTGCGGTGCTCTGTTTAAAAAAAAAACCTAGAAATATGAGGTAAGAAGAATTCATGATTCAATTTATTCTTATCAACAAAACCTCATAATCTTAAAAATTCTCAAATTTGTTATATTAAATATTAGTGTTTTACCAATTAAAGAGTTAAGATAGAATTTCATCAATCTGAAATATGTTCTCAAGATTTCTATATATTAATAGGTGAGATATCTATATTCAAAGTTAAAAATGGGAAACACATTATGAGGTTCTTAATTAATAAATTAATGAGTCAAGAATTTCTACATTCCGGATGAACGTGACCTCATCTCGAAGTTCATCAAATCAATACCAGATGGCAACGATATCTCGAAGTTCATTAAATCAACACCAGATGGCAACGTTATAGAGGGAGATTCCAACAAATATCCGGTAGTCATAATGGCGGTTGAAAATGAATGACAAGATCATTTGAAAACTATAGTTACCATGTTTAATAAAACATGAAATATGAGGTAAGATGTTAAAAATGACTCATTAATTTATTATGAGATATCTATAATTGACTCTTAATTTATTAACCAAACATGTATTGATTTATCACCACCACCATGATCATCTTCCATACAAGTATAGTTTTTGCCAAAACTTAAGAACCTCAGTTCCTGAAAGTACCTTGGAATCGCCCCCTCTTTTCTCCATTAAAAAATTCCTGCAAACAAAAGGCAACCCTTCTTGTAATCCTTTAAATACCAGTGGACAAAAGAGACACACTTTTAGAAACAGCACAATGTCATTGTTAACTCGGGAGGGTTGTTCTGACATTGATAACTGCCATGACCCAGTGGTGTGAAGCGAAGTTCTCATGTTTTGAAATATAATACATAAGACATGATGGTCTGTTACAATCTCAAGCTTGAATTTTTAATCCATCTCTTCTTTTTGGACAGCCCAAAAATCTCTTTCCATGTGGATAGTAAAGGTAGTAAAGCATGGCTTTTGGGATTCTGTCCGTGGACATACATTTTATATGAGTTTTCCAATTGTAATGATACTTCCAATTGCAATGATTATTTAACTCATGCCCCAAATGGTAGTCAATGACCAATCATGTTTCAATGAACTTTTGTTTTACAACCAATAACAGATTTGTTTCACCTAGCTCTTTATTGATTTATTTTTATCAGCTCCTGCTTTTGTGATAAAGAAAGCTCCTCCTTTTTAATATTCTGAACAGGTCAGAGCATTATTTTTCTCCAACAAATACATTGAATATAGCAAATATAGAACAGATTCCTTGATTTTACTGAGATGTTTACTAAAAAAATAAATGAATAACCTATAATGTTGATTATAATATATAGTTTGATGTGTTTCATTACTTTTCCACTAGGGTGCATTCTTACAATATTGCAATCCTATTTGGCAATAAATATTATCATGAAGTTGCAGTGAATGAACATAACCTCACATTTCTGATTTTTCAAACATTGCTGTTTACATTAAATATACCAGTAACTATATTTGAATAATGACTTTTGAGTAAACAGCTTAATTTTATTCGTTACATAGTCCTAACAAATGCCATTCTTGTTTCCAAATCCTATAGATAAATTCGGTCATCACTTTGCGATTCTTGAATTTATTGATGATTTGGAAATCACTCGTGACATTACTTATGAATCTTATGATAATTGATTACCCAGACAAGCTTGGAATAGATTCCACCTGGGAAAGGAGTGGTCGACCTAGATTTAAATGGATGGATGATATAAGAAGAGGAATGAGGGAGATAGGTCTGGAAGAATTGGAATGGGAATATAGAGAAGAATGGAGAAAGAAGATAAACATTAAAAAAAGCTTTGGGCACAGGAAGATGTTTTATTACATAGTAAACCTGTTTATAAATAAATAATGGTCAGAAAAACACAGGATTGAAACTAAGGCCAAATTACTAAAACAGTTAAGAAAAATATAAGAACTCACAATTTGGGAGAAAATTTACACCTGCAAGAATAAAAAAAAAAACCATGAATTTTGAAATTCCTGGAGAAAAAGAAAAAAAATTGATTTGGAAGTTCATTGATCAGCCAACAGAGGGAGCAGAAATCAACTTAAAGGATGGACAACTGAAAAACAACAGTTGGAATGCATCGACAATGTCGCACAAAAGCGACGAAAGCTGGTCTGCATAAGAATCAAGAAATATGAGGTGAATCAAAATAACCAACTCATTAATTATTAATAGAAACCTCATAGTGTTATTTCATACATATATTAAATAAAAAATATTTACTAACTTAATGTTGTTGTTTTCAAATGCTGGGCCTTGGCAACGAAGCCATTAGCATTCTTGCTCTCCAATATTTCTCTATGGTGGAACCAACAGGTAATACTTCACAGGTTTGTAGATATTCTTTGTTCATTTCTTCGTCTTTGTTGCATAGAGGACAATTTGGATTCGTGTAGATTCCTATTTTATATAAATGTTTGGCCAAATAGTCATGTTCTGTAAGCAGTCTAAAACTGTAGTTTTACGTGGTATTTCTGGAATAATATCTGGCTTCTTTACTAAAATATTCAATTTTTTGTCTTTGGCTTTATTACATAGGTCTTGGTTTTGTTTGATTTTATATTTGTTTTTAATTATTCTTTTTATGGATGTGAAAGGTAAGCTTTTAGTAGTATTCTGAATTAGATTGGAGCCTTTTTTGGCAAGAAAATCAGCAGTCTCATTTCCAGCAATTCCACAATGTTTGGAGTAGAAGCTTAACGCATATTATAGAGAAACATGGAGGAGAAAACTTTAGCAGGCCAAGGTTCAACATGGGCTGAAGGACCAAATGATCATGATGCTAATATATAAATTATTTACCTTCCTTGAATTATCTAATGATTTTATAGTTTCATTACACTTGTGATAATGTGAAATAAAGAGTATTACAACAATATAGTTAGCAACTATAACTATCATAAGTAATGCCACGAATGATTTCCAAATTATCGATGAATTCACGACTCACGGAGTGAATTTATCTAGATAATTTGGAAATCAAGAGTGGCATTTGTTAGGACTATTTAACAAATAAAATTAAGTTGTTTACTCACAAATCATTAATAAATTAATGAGTCATTTTAACATCTTACCTCATATTTCATGTTTTATCAAACACGGTAACTATAGTTTTCAAATGATCTTGTCATTCATTTTCAACCGCCATTTGATAAAACATGAAATATGAGGTAAGATGTTAAAATGACTCATTAATTTATTAATTAAGAACCTCATAATGTGTTTCCCAATTTTAACTTTGAATCACAAATCATTATTTAAATATAATTATTTTAAAATATTTATGTATTTAATGTAAACAGTGATGTTTGAAAACAAATGAGAAATGTTTGTTATGCTTCATTTGTTCATCACTGCAACTACATCATATTATTTATTGCCAAAGGATCGCAATATTCTAAGAATGCACCCTAGTGGAGAAAAAAAGGAAACCCATCAAACTGTTTATAACCAACACTGTAGGTTATTAATTAATTTCTGATGTCCTATGATGTAAATTATATTTTTCTAGAACGTAAATTCCTGGGAAATAATACATTTAAGAAAGTGCAAACAGTGGTTTCTTCTTATTGTGATATAATCAATTATTACAAATGTTTTTCTATTATATCCCGCAAGCAGTATCTGTTTACATTCGTGCACTATATATACAATCTGGTAGCCATATTTCTTAGAGAGTCAGCCATGGCAAAATAATATTCTGGCCTATTCAGAATGTAAAGAGGAGGAGCTTTCTTTAATATGATAAACTTATTTGACAAATTCCAGGTGAAAAACGATTGGTTGTAAATCAAAATTCATTGAAACGCAATGGTAATTGACTCCCTTTTGGGGCATGAGTTAAATAGTCTTAGTAAATAAGTTGATCCTGTGTTCATCTTACCTCATAGTAGAAGTTAACTAACTACTATGAGGTAAGATAAAAAAAACACTCAACTTATTTATTAAGAATAACCTCATAATGTTACTTCCTATTGTAATTTTATAATAAAATTATCTTCTTCAAAATTTAGAAATAAAAGTAAGGTTGAGGGGATTACAATATAACACAACTGTTCTAAGGAATTATCTGTACTAATAAAATACATGATAAAATCCCATTGAGATATTAGTCACAACAAAAAAAAATATATATAAAACTGTAAAATTAATTAATGTAATAAATTTGGGAATTTTTACATTATGAGGTTTTTGATTACAAAGTTCTTCAAAAGTACACCAGATGGCAGTTTAGTAAATTACCGGTATAATGAAAAATTGACAGTTGTGAAAAGAGCTGAAGATGGGAATGATAATTTTCCCAATACTGCAGTTCTGTGTTAAAAAAAAATATAGATGTATGATGTAAAATTAATACCTATAGTATATGTTGTCCTCAACTATTTAATTATTTTTTTAAATCCTGTAGGCCTATTGGAAACCAGTTTCATCTTCACCGGAAGGTTGTTAAGTTGAAGATGGAACTGGTTTCTGAAACGACTATAGGGTTTAAAAAATAACAATTAACCCATCAGCGAGGAGTGACATGCAACGCCCGCATGATTTCTTTACTGGAATTTGTTCTTATTTTTCGGAAAAGGTTCACTAAATAAATGAGTAAATAATATAATTTTGTAGAGGAAAGATTACCCTTTTATTAATAACGTAACTAATTTTCAAATTGTGTAATTTTGTTTTCTAACTTACAAATTTAAATGCAATTCCAAGGAATCCTCCTGCAGCTCCTCCCACGCTGATGGGTTAAGGATGACAGACCTTACAGGCATTAATTTTATATTGTAAGAAATTATATTATCGAGCCTAAAATCTGCCAACCACTGTTTAAATTCCTTTTATCATTTAAGATTGATTCATTTCTCACTTCCATTTTATTGGAAGATAATTTAAAACTGCCTCTTTCTGCCATGGTGATAGAACATAACATCATTTGATCAGATATTTGTTTTTATACAACCCTCCCCCTCCTTCGAAACATGCACATATTAGTATCGTGGAGTGAGTTGTTTATTAGCATCCGATATTGTTTTCTTCAGAGAAAGGATATGACAGAATCAGAAATGAATATAATCAAGAACAATGTGAAATTCAGCCAATGAACGAATATGTAACAAGGAGGAGACAAGAACTGAATAACCATGTATCAAGGACAAGTGACAACAGGTTATCAAAAGTTGTAAGAGATAATATTTTAATTGGCAGGAATTTGCCAAGAAGACAACAAAGATGGAAGAACTCACTTCCCAAAAATCTATAAAGCAGAATAATTAAGAGGAGGTGGAGGAGGAGGAGAAAAGTAGTAGAAGAAGAATAAAAGAGGAAAAGGAAGGAGGATATTTATCTTGAAAACAAAATTTGAATCATACTTCCAAATGATCTCTCAGTATATATATAGTTATATTTGAAAAGAAAAATATATGTCTAGACTGGGGTTTGAACGCAGGACCTTTGACTCTCTATGTCAATGCTCTTCCAAGTGAGCTACCTAGGCCTCCAATCTAAATGCGTTTAGATTGGAGGCCTAGGTAGCTCACTTAGAAGTCCTGGGTTCAAACCCCAGTCTAGGCGTATATTTTTCTTTTCAAATATAATTTCTCCATCATTAAGATGTTTAAAAATGAATAATATGAAATATATAGTTATTACTTATTATTCTTTATATTGATGAGAAATTTGAAATGGTTCAGGATTATATAGAATATATAACAGACAACTTACCTTCATCTCAGCACGAGAAGGAGGAGTTACTTTCATATCATCAGTTTTAATCTCACCAGGTGGCATTTTATTCAAGCACTGATCAATAATTCTCAAGGATTGACGCATCTCTTCTACACGACACAGGTACCTAAACAAGATTATAATACAGGGAAATTAATACTTCCAAGCAAGTTGTCTGCTGACTGCAGTTAACTAGAGAGAAAATTTGCAGCTTTACTGAGATCTCAAATCAAGACCTTCAGCACTGTCTGCAATCATCGAGCTACTTTAAACACACATTTTAGACCAAGAGATACTATTTTACAATAACTGTATTGACTGCAGTTAATATACTGTAAGAGAAAAAAAAATTACTTGAATCATGTTTTGAACTCCAGATCTCCAACAAAACTGTGCAATGGTACTGAACATAAATACCAAGGCATATTTTCTAGACCAAGT
Organism: Diploptera punctata; assembly: GCA_030220185.1. Taxonomy (NCBI): domain Eukaryota; kingdom Metazoa; phylum Arthropoda; class Insecta; order Blattodea; family Blaberidae; genus Diploptera; species Diploptera punctata. The sequence continues at coordinate 125,166 of JASPKZ010007371.1, read as the reverse complement.
TCAAATTCTTCTTTTCAAATTCTTTAAATCCTCATAAATGTTGAAATCAGTTCACATGTTTTCAGTGGAGTTGCTCCAACTGCTTGAAGTTACTATTATGGGTATTTAATTTTAGGAAGTTATATTTTGAGGTTATTTTAATTATATTATTTTTGGTCTGGACATCTTACCTCAATATTAATGTTGTTTTGAAACATGTCCAAGAACAAATCAACATTAATATTGAGGTAAGATGTCCAGACCAAAAATAATATAATTACTATTATGGGTTTTCGCTGTTTATATCATAAATGGAAATTCCTAAGTGATATAATTGTTTAAAGGCTAGCTGTAAATTGACTATATTTAACATAAAGCACATAAAGATAGAGAACTGTACTTAAAATTCCAGCTCAAATGCAAATTTTCTCATGATATGTTAATAAATATATGGATATACATACATGATTTATTGTCAAAGACATAGGATAATGTACCAATCTCATTAGTATGTTAATTATCATGGTGTATAAATTAATCATGATATAATATTCATAGAAACTGCAAAAGCATTCAAAGTCAACATCGATCTGACCGTTTCTTTTTTTTGAGTTTCACTAAATTTGCATTTATTTAAGTACAGTAGAAACACACTTACCCGAGGTAACTGAGACCAAGGGTAGCTTGGATGGCAGAAAAAGTTGGATAAGATGGAACGTGTACTAAACCCCAGTTTAAGGTTACAATTGACAAGTTCTCTTAATGGAAATATGCAAAGTATTTAATTAATTCAACTTATAATAAAAATGGAAATACAGTAGTATTTACAGTACCTTTAAAATCAAGTTACGCTTTTTTGCAAAAAAGTTCTCTATTAAAATTTAAAATAAAATTCTTTCCATCTCATCTCATATCCTGTCTTCTAATTAGATCGGTTTCAGTATTTACATGACCAATGTTGCGTTGTCCAGGAGCATTGCTTCTTCCTCTATTGTTAGTGGTTACATTTTCAATGTTCTGTAATTCAGGAGCACTGCTTCTTATTCTGTTGTTTGAGATTGTTACTCCTCTAGCTCTCCCTAACTTGCACCACCATCTCATCCAATGCAATTCGTACAGCATGGACTCCTCTTGTTCTATATACGCTAGGGCTGACTCGATTGTGCATAGACCTTTTGTCTGAGGAACGCATTGCATGCCTTTGTCATTACCTTCGTTATGACTTTTGTCAAGGTCTTCCAAACATACAACTTTAACAATGTAATTGTGTGTTAGATCCTACTCCTCGTCTCCATTCAACCAACTCATGACATCTTGGTTCACAGGCTCAATAACAGGAAGAATAGAAATCCACATTCAGAAAAACAAATGAAAACTTATGAACTTCAAAATTCCTGCAAATTCTGACCTGACCCAGAGGTTCATCGGTCCACCAATAGAGGGAAGAAGAAGAGTTTCTTCCGATCGACATAACATCAGTCGCCAAAGTAGTACTGAAGATGAGATCGTTATGGTCTCGAAATCGCGATCTACTTAGAAGATTTGAATGAGGAGAGGTAGGAAACATTTGATTTTACCATAAATTAAATCTCATAGTGATAAATTCCTGTAAAAGTTAAACAGGAAGACCATTAGAGCCACAAGTTCTTTAACATCATTATTACAGCTATAGTTTGTGGTAATAGGCATTTTTTCAAACCCAAATAGTTTCTGCCATTATTTCCTCATTGTATAGTCCTCGATGCTATCACATGCCTCAGCCATCCAATACACTACATCCCTTAATGTTAATGATTTCAGAGGGTCTATCACACATTATCCCATCTCCCAAATGTTTGAGGGAGAATAATGTTTTGAGCAGTCTCTCCCTATAATTACTCTTCATGGTTAATTGTATGCCTTGATCAAGAAGTTAAATGAGCAATGTGATGTTCAGTGCCAAAAAATTGCCTAGATATCACCACTGGTTACTGCCTTCACATCTGGGTGTGACTTTGCATTATCAAGAAAAAGTAGTTTTGTGGGGTAGCATTTTTTTAAGTTCTAGAATTGCCTCTACAACAGAAACAAATTCTTCATAAAACCACTCCAGAAATATATGAGAGTCCATCCAAGCATGATTTTGATTTTTGTAGATGACAGAGAAGTTTTTTATGTTCATATTTTTAAAAGCTCTGGAGTTTTTTGTTCTACCAGTGAACACAGGTTTCAGTCGTGGAGAGCCAGAGGCATTGCTGCAGCCTAAGACAGTAACCCTATCTTTATTTTTTTGTACCTGGGAGCAGATTTTTTAACTATACGCTGACAGAGTCTTTGAAGGCAACATTCTGTAATTGAGGCCTATTTCATCACAAATGAAGATCTGTTCTGATTTAAGGCTACATGTTTTCAAATTGTTTTTGGAAAATGGACACATCCCCTTCATTGGTAGACAGCTTTTCACCAATATTTAGCTGTCTTATGTCATACTGTTTCTTCCAACAAATTAACCATCCCAGACTAGCTGAGAACTATTCTTCACTATCTTGAAATATTTTATGGAACTCAAAGTGATTTTGCTTGATGTATTGGTCCATTGATTGAACTCCCTTCAGACCTCATTTCAGAAAACCAGATTTACAAGGCTTCAGATGTTTGATCATTCTCACATTTTTAAGTGTTTTTTGACTAGAATCTTCATTATAGTTGACACTCCATGTTGCCCACTTAACAATGTAAGCTATTTTCTGTCTCCAATCCCCCACTGTAACTTCTTCTGGATCTAACACAGTTGCCACTTTTTTAAATCATCTTGTCACTGTTGATATGGCATGTAGCACTCAATTTTGTTTAAAACAAAATTACTACTGGCGTAAGTTTGCTATTTATCTCAGTAACAGATCACAGAACAATAGCGCACAAAATGATACAACATGTGTGTGACCGGTGTACCGAAAGTGCATTTTGTTTCTGGTTTGCAACTCTACGTCATCTCTTCCATGTCTTGTTGTAAGATTTGAGAACAGTGCCATTCCTATCACTTTATATCCACTCTCCTACCTTTCCCCTACCTTGCGCCGTGGATATTACAAGGCGCAACTTCCCCGAAACTCAAATTCACAAAGCTGGAGAAAGAGTCGTCGTCGTTTGGAGCTCGAGCAGAGCAGTTAGTTTTACTTTGGTTTGCAGGTTCTGAAAGCCAGGGTAGGGAATTCTGGGCATGGAACCTAGCCCTCAGTTGGACTCTGTGTGAATGTACGTACGGTTGATCATTATTATTATTGTATTTGTAATTCCAGAGTGTCAGAATTATGGACGAACAATTCAGTTAATTTCTATAGTTAATAATGTTCATATTCTTTCTTTAATTTATATATTGGTCGAAGATTGTTAACATCCAATTTATTTGTAATTATCATTATTATTTAATATTTGACTCACTTTCAGTTAAAAGATGTTCATTTGCTATTTAACTTGCAATAATATTGCTGTTTAGTATTAGTTCCTATGTTACAAGCTTTCTCAGGTCAAATCAGCTCCCTTCCCTTTCTTGCTCTCATGATTATGATATCGTTAGGATTTAGGTACAGCTTTCTAAATTACTTAAAGATATTTACTATTTCATGGTAACTACTGTATATGTCAAGTAAACAGCACAGGAAAGATAAATCAACGTAAGGTAAAATTAAATGTTTCTTACCTCTTCTCATATAAATCTTCTAAGTAGATCGAGATTTCAAGACCATAACGGTCTCATCTTCAGTACTTTTTTGGCGACTGATGTTATGTTGATCGGAAGAAACTCTTCTTCTTCCCTCTGTTGGTGGACCGATGAATCTCTGGAATTTCGAAGTTCATAAGTTTTCCTTTGTTTTTCTGAATGTGGATCTTTTCCCAAATTGTGAGTTCCTTTTGTTTGTCTATTTGTTTAATTAGACTGGCTTTTGACATAACATCAGTCGCCAAAAAAGTACTGAAGATGAGACCATTATGGTCTCGAAATCGCGATCTACTTAGAAGATTTATATGAGAGGTAAGAAACATTTAATTTTACCATAAATTAAACCTCATAGTAATTAATTTCTGTAAAACTTAAATAAGATGAATCAATATTTAATTTTAGGAAGTTATATTTTGAGGTTATTTTAATTATATTATTTTTGGTCTGGACATCTTACCTCAATATTAATATTGAGGTAAGATGTCCAGACCAAAAATAATATAATTAAGATGAATCAACCTTTGCCTCTCATGGGCCCGGGCAAAGGATTGTAGATTGCAATTGTTATTGTGAGCCACTTCAGTATAATATCTATCCATGGGCATCCTATGCGGTGCAATGGCGAGATACAACTCACAACTAGTCAAGCAAACGAAACTAAGCATGAAGATCAATGAATGGCTCCGATAGCTATCAAAGTTCGTCTATATGGACTCGCCTGCATAGTCAACTGGAAGGGTGTTGGGTTAGTCTTTTATTATCATTAATATATATTGTTATGTCCACCGCTGTGGTCTTGAGGTAGCATGCTGCCTTGTCACACAGCGGGCCCGGGTTCGATCCCCGGTCAGGACAGTTTTTCTGGATGAGGTTTTTATCGGGGTTTTTCCTCACCTGTAAGGCAAATGTCAGGAAAACTTTAAGGCCCAAATGGTCCCCGAAATCATATGGCCATCGCAATCATCATCATTCATATTCTTCTTCTTCTTCCTTCCAAGTATTAGGCCAAGGCCTGTTACGATCCTATAGAAAATTTTCCCTCCAGCGTTTCATAGGACGGCCCAGTGATCTTCGTCCTCTTGGTATATAATTATAAACAGCTTTGGGTATCCGATTTGAACTCATTCTTTCAAGATGGTGTTTCCAATTTAGTTGGTACTGTTTAATATATCCCAAAATTGGCGTAGTCTTCAATTCTTTTAAGATATCGGTGTTCCTTTTCCGATCCCATCTGGAGTAACCCGCTGTTCTGCACATGAATCTCATTTCACAAGCCGTTATTCTGCTTTCATGTTGTTCTTTTAGTGTCCATGCTTCACTACCATAGGTCAACACTGGTCTAGCCAAAGTGTTATATAAACGTAATCTGGTGTTTTTTGTACAAGGGATGGTTTCATAACTTGATTAATAATTCCTAAACTTTTATTATAACTAGTAACTTTTTCAGGGATATCCTTTTCATCCCAGATAGAGAGATAATATCCAAGATATTTAAATTGATTAGATCTCTCTAAAATTTTATTCTGGAGACAGATTTTACTTTGTATGGGGTCCTTCCCATGAAATGCCATAATTTTAGTTTTGTTAATTGATATTTCCATATTAAATTTGGCACCTATTTTTTGTAAATTATAAATTGATCGTTGCAAATCATTTTTGGAAAGTGCCAGAAGAGCTAAATTGTCTGCAAAAAGAATAGCATCGAATTTGAGGTTCCTATTGATGGGTATATATCCTCGTTGTGTTTTCCTCCATTCATTTATATAATGAAAAGCACCGGTGAAAGTTCACATCCCTGTCTTACTCCAGTGTTGATCTTTTCCCAAGAAGATAATTTGCCATCTTGTTTAACAGAGATTTCATTATCTTTATAGATGTTGAAGGTATTAGTAATATATTGTTGTGGAACGTTATCATCAGCTAAAATTTGTAGTAATATATTTCTGTCTACTTTGTCAAAAGCCTTTATGAAGTCAACGAAGGCGATATGAGTTTCTATATTGAATTCCTTATATTTCATTCATATTCATCTTAGATTAAGCTTAGGATTAGGGACTCTCCTGGCGCACCACTATCATCATCGTCACCCATCATATCATTGGGGCAACGTAATCCCGCCTTCTAGGCGCCCCAACCTCAGAAGTGGGTTACAAGTACGCCATGCCAGAAGAGAACACCAGGAATGTCGAAAGACAACCTGGGGCATTTGAAAAAAAAAGTTATTAATTTTAGAATGATGAAATGAATGCCTCAGTTAACATGGAGCCTTGAATAACCAGGTTTTTACTGTATATGTAATTACTTCTTAATATAAAATTATAGAATATTCACCTGAAAGGTCCGTCTCCTCAACTTAATTATCATTTAACTGTAGCGCTTTCGGGACTTGTCCCATCATCGGCAGGATTCAAAACTGGTGTTTCACTGAAGATCTGGTAGAGGGGGTTGCATGTATTGGGTTCGTTTTCGTTTATCAGGCTGTCGTTGTGAGCTGCTTTCATGATTTCCATCTCTTCGAGTACGTTTATCTTCATGCATATGCATGAAAAAATCACTTTCACCGAAGAAATAGAAGTTAACAACAGCATAAACTACTTAGATTTGTCTATAACCAAAAATCTACACAACAATAAACTAGAAATCGGTATCTACCGGAAACCCACAAACAATGCTCTGGCCATAAACAAAAATTCTACACACCCTTTTCAACAGAAAATTAGTACATTTAATAGCTTAGTCAGTAGAATGTTGAAACTCCCATTAAGCAAAGACAATTATATCCAAGAACTCAACTACATTAAGTATATGGCAAAAACCAATGGCTATAATGAAGAATTCATAGATAAGCTCGTAAAAAAAAACAAAAAAGGAAGAACAACATAACCAACATAACTAAACTAGAAAAAGAATCTGACAACAACAAGAAAACATGGATAACACTTACATACACAGGAAAAGAAACGACAAAATTAGCCAATGCACTAAAGAAAGCCGATAAAAACGTAAAAATAGCATACAGAACCAATAACAAATTAAACAACATAATAAACAATAACATTGAAGAAAATAACATTTTCAACAGCAAAGGAGTTTATAAACTGACATGTAAGGACTGCAACAAATTTTATATAGGAAGGACAAACAGGAGTTTTAACATCAGATTCAAAGAACATTTTCGAGACTTCATTCACGCAGAAGGTAAATCAAGCTATGCAAAACACGTTATCCATGAAGGACATCGCATGTTAAATATTGAAAACACCCTAACAGTAATGCACAGAGAAAATAATCCAGCGAAGATAAACGTACTCGAAGAGATGGAAATCATGAAAGCAGCTCACAACGACAGCCTGATAAACGAAAACGAACCCAATACATGCAACCCCCTCTACCAGATCTTCAGTGAAACACCAGTTTTGAATCCTGCCGATGATGGGACAAATCCCGAAAGCGCTACAGTTAAATGATAATTAAGTTGAGGAGACGGACCTTTCAGGTGAATATTCTATAATTTTATATTAATTTTGAATAAACCTCAACGGAACACATCATGAATCTTATAAAAGTTAATTACTTCTTGTAGGTTAGTTATATAGAAATATGTAAATTATTTTTTATTACATAACTAAGCTATTGAATACAGCTTGCACATTGGCTTCAATAATGCCACAAGTGAAATAACACAAATTTTCTCTATGAGCAAAAAAATACTTTCATATAGCCAAAAAAATGATCTTCAGTAATGACACAACTGCTCCCTAGCAGCAATTTTTATAAGTACAGAGATATCATTCTTGCTGGCTGCAGGTCTATATTTGGTGGTCTTTGCATAACATATACTCAAAATTGGCCTTTTTTGAGTTGTGACATTATTCAACTCGACATGATATATATTGAAGAAAGAGTAAGAATTCAAATTTTATAAAAATGGTTTAATACTTGCTAATCACTATTTGGTTGATTCTTAATGAAGAGTAGTATTTACAGAAATTGTTGCACTTAAAAAGTTGTATAACATTAAACTTTATAAGCTCATTATAATTAAAAATTAAACATAATAAACAAAAACCATTACATTACCTATCGTAACAATCTCCTTTAGTGCCAATTGGAACATCAAATTCAAATTCATCATATGAATCATAGGGTTGTGATTTACGAAGATCCCATTTAATTCCAGATCCTCGCAACATGACACCACTGAAAAAAATCAATTGTAATCTTATCTAAGAATATCATGTTATGCAAGGTTTGCGGAGAACATGGATCTAAGAATCCATGAGTGGAAAACAACTCTATGCAGCAGCCTAGTCTAAAACAAAAGAGTGAAAGAAATATCTTACATTTGAAGAGAAAAATTATACACTCAGACTGGGGTTTGAACCCAAGACCTTTGGCTTTCTAGGCCAAGACTCTATCGACTGAGCTATCCGAGCAAGTTCCAATCTAAATGCAAATTTTTCTCCTATATATGCTGTTAATTCCCACATACCAAATGCTATGAAACCTTTCCTTCTATCTTGCAAATGGCGGTTTCTTTATTAAGAAGACATTTACTTATTCACTGTCTGTACTCAAATTACATATTATTTTAAATTACAATAGGAAGTAACATTATGAGGTTCTTCTTAATAAATAAATAGAGTCCATATTCATATTACCTCATAATTGTTCTTTTAGGACATGTTTCAAAACAAATCTGTTTTATCGCCAGCTTGTCCAGACTTTTACATTATTGGCCCTGGATGTTGCCACCTATTCCATCTTTATGTGGTCCAAAAGAACTTGCATATCAAATCTCCCGCCCCAGGAATTTCTACATCCAAAAGAACAAGGACAGAATCTCGAATTTTGAAATTCCTGGGTAGAGAGATTTGATATGGAAGGAGTTGACATCCAGGGTTGACAATGTAAAAGTCAACAGTCTGGACAAGCTGATGATAAAACAGATGATTTGTTTTGAAACATGTCCTAAAAGAACTCAACTACTATGAAATAAAATCAATACAGCCTCTACTTATGTACATAAAATTTTTTATTATAAATTTAGACTTACTTTTTTGTAATAATTTTTAAAGAAATACATTTATAACTAAGCAAGTTAATTCAGAGTGTAGAGATTTAAATGTATATTCAGGAGGACCTAAGTTCAAATCTACGGCCAACCAACCAGATTTGGTTTTTTTTTTTGGGAGTTTAACTCAATCATTAAATGTAATTACGTAGACTTTCACGGCCGGAGTTGCTATGATGATCTGGATGAAGATTTTCAGGCTGTAGGCCGTGGTCGTGAGGCTTGTAGTTCCCCGACGTTTCGCCAGAGACTGCACCTGTCTTGAGGATGCCAGACGCAGTCTCTGGCGAAACGTCGGGGAACTACAAGCCTCACGACCACGGCCTACAGCCCGAAAATCTTCATCAAGATCATCAATCATTAAAATTTGCTTATTCAATTTTTCATTACCATAAATAATTATTATTATTAATCATTATTTTTAAAATTTATTCTTTGATCCAGCTGGCAGATGCAAGTTAAATCTTATGAAAAGTTTTGTGTTTTGAAAGCATACATATCAGAGATTGATTACACAAGTTTTATTAATTATATACAAATCTTCCAAGGAAAGAAACAAACTTCATAGATATAGAAACTCTTTTTTAATCAAAATCAAAATCAAAATAGGAAGTAACACTAATAGGTATTTTCAATTTATAAATGAGTTGTAGTTTGACTGAAGATGAAAGTAAAATGACCTTTGAAACCGGTATCATGAAAACATGGAACTTTAATTAGGTGAGATATAAAACATTTTCTCCAACTCATTTATAAATACAGAAACTTTATTTAACAAGAATTGGTGTTGAATTAGTTGGAGATTCTTATTTAATTCCAATAGCTTAACACTATTGTATATTATAAAATTTACCTAAAGCCATAATTGAGAGCATCTTCTGCAGAAACAATACCAATATCTGCAGTACGCTGCACCCAGATTCGATTTGTTGTTAATAAATCTTCTACCTCATCCAGCCTTTCACCAAATTTGCTTGCAAATTCATAAATATCATCAAGAAGCCCAAGAGGCAAATCCTGAAAGAATAAAACAAATTTGAAGTATGTCAAGGAATTTACAAACTTTTTGATGTCATATTTGAAGAGAAAAATTATATGCTCAGACTGGGGTTTGAACCCAGGACATTTTTGATATTATATTTAATTTAACATATTCCAGCCCTGGACATTTTATTTTTTGAAAAGAAAAATTAACTCTTAAATCGAGAATCAAACCCTGGAGCTCTGACACTATGCATCAGAATGCTGTCCGTTGCAGGTCTTGAATGTTGTAACTGATACTGATGCATAGTCAGAAGTCCAGGGTTCAATTCCCAGATCAAATGTTAATTTTTCTTTTAAATAAATTACATTAACTAAGCCAACTTTTAAAAGTGAATTGAACTAGATAATTCGGTTATTATGATTTAGGTTTATGGCAGACTGCAGTTCCTGACTATGTGTCACCGTCAATGCTTCCTAACTGTTCATAATAGTTTAAATAAACCTCATAGTGTTACTTCCTTTAAATATTAAATATATAATTAGGCCTTCACAGCAAATCCATTTATGAATGCCCTAAGTTTATGGGAGATGGTCCTCACCAACCAATGGATTGGGAACACAGCTATAGGCTGCTAAAGTTTGTTTATGGAATGTGATTTTGTTTTTTGAAGAAACCTGATTTTAAAACTACCCCATAAATAGAATCTGATGGAATTAACCTGGGCTAAGTATGGGTTACAAATTCTCATTTATTTATAATTTTCTCAAAAACTTTGAGAGAATATATTCTTATTCTTCCTTCCAAGTATTAGGCCAAGGCCTGTTACGATCCTATAGAAAATTTTCCCTCCAGCGTTTTGATCCTTCCGGGAAATTCTCGTATAAGACTTGAAAGCATAATAATAGTCCCTTCGATTGGTTGCTGGCCAAAGGAAGGCAAGACCAGTGATGGGGCTGCCATCTTATAGCCTCTGGTCAGGCTTTTCTGGAGAAGAAAAGAAAATAAAGGAAAGAAGAAATGGAAGAAAGAAAAGACTTCCTAGCCCTCGGATGCCCTAATAGCTTCGGAGTCGAAAAAAAACAAGAGTTAACCAAGAGAGGTTAGATAGTAAAGTTAAAAGAGTGCAAAACACAAGTAAGTGGAAGAAATGTTTTGCTCAGCTTGGGCACCTTGTGGTTGCCATCCACATATCCCCTAGATGAGGACCCCTGAGGGATAAAATCATCAATTTTCTCTATGAATACTAAATAACTTGAATGAGTGACCGATTATTTCACAATATGATATCAACATCATGCTTCCGCAAATGGAGGATATTTTCAGCTACAAATGTGAAGTTGATAAGTATAAATTCTGGAACATTAATTGTAATCAATAGTGGAAGTATGTGTATACACATTATAGTAAACCATTGGTTAGAGGGATCAACTCCAGCAAACTTTCAAGTGCCGTAACTGAAATTTTACTAAATTAATGAGCTTTTATTACATGTTGGCTGGGGGACTCAACCATCGCCAATGCAATGAACTGGAGTAGTTAATAAAACCCGTCATTATTATTGCACATTCATAAAAAAACTAGCTTGATAAGCATAACTATTCTATTATGAATTGTGCATTCTGTTTATACATTTTAATCATCACACAGTGTATCATGAAAGTTCTGACAATTTAGCCTACTTATTTATTATTCCAATGTTGCAAATCACCTCTCTGGTTTCCCATATAGATTAGCTGAGTTACCAAATTTGTAAGAATTAAAACTTTTCAGGTGTAAATTACAATTTCTTCAACAACTAAATTTTCAACATCTGAGCTTTCATCCTCTTTTCTCAAGAGATACAGGCTGAAAGCTTGGATATTGAAAATTTATTAAATTAATATTGAGAAGCTAAAGCTATTATTATGATAGAAATAAGTAAATTAATGAACACAAATTATTATAATCTCTCATATATGATTGTGAAACCTGGACATTAACAAAGGCAGATAGTAAACAAATAGAGGCTGCTGAAATGAAGATGTTGAGAGCAATAGCAGGATACCAAAGGACCGATAAAAAGAAAAACTAAGATATAAGAACAGAACTTAATAAATTTAATCTCTGTGAAAGAATAAAATATTATCAACATGCTTATCTTTAGCACGTATTACAAATGAATGAACAGTGCATACCAAGAAGAATGTATAATTATAAACCAAAAGGGAGAAGAATGTTGGGAAGACCATTAAAGAGATGGAAGGACCAATTCGACCTATAATGAGATCGGAACAGGCCATTGGGCTTAATCCTTGTTGTTGATAATGATGATGATAAATTAATGGCAAAGATAACATTTTTTTGCCTGAACCGGGAATCAAACCCCGAACCTTTAGCTTTCCGTGCTAATGCTCTGTCCACTGAGCTAATCCAGGCTTCATTCACATCCAAGCAGAAATCCTTCCTTTACCTTGCTTGTGAATGATGATTCATTGCATTTGAATGTGGGACCACTGCTTGAATGGGAATGAAGCCTGGATTAGCTCAGTGGACAGAGCGTTAGCACAGAAAGCTAAAGGTTCGGGATTCGATTCCCTGTTCAGGCAAAAATTTTTCTCTTTACCATTAATTTATAATAATTGAAAATTTAATTTGACTATTAGCTGGGAAAAATTTCTAGTTGTTAGCATTGAATAATGGAAAAGATGCATTCTATCCATGATTTCAATTGGACTATGCATTTGATATCTACACACATTTTGTGAAAATGATAGATTAGGCAGTCATGTCATTAATCTGAATTTGATTACTGCATAACATATTAGGTAAGTATAAGTATGTACAGTAGTATTGTTCATATAATAAAGTTGGGAAATTTTACATTACGAGGTTTTCTTAATTAAAATCAAATGAATTGTTAATTCTTCTTACCTCATATATCTATGTTTTTTAACACAGAACTGCAGTATTAGGAAACATCATTCCCGTCCTCAGCTGTTTTCACGACTGTTGATTCTTCATTATGCCAGTCATTTTCTAAACTGCCTTCTGATGTTGATTTGAAGAACTTTGTAATCAAATTTGGTTCATCCAGAAACTCAAAATTCAGTTCTCGTATGGTTTTTTGAATGTATATCTTTCCCCAGACTGTTAATTCCAAAGGTTTAGATAGATGTTTCAAAAGTTTAGCTTCTTTATTAATTCTATGATTCTCTAAAAACTATGTGCTGATATTGCTCATTTTTCAATTTCACCATTTTTTTGTTCTTTTTTGCTAGTGTACAAATTCCTTTTTTGTTTTTCCTATATATAATTTATTGCAACCTTTGCATTACTTTGATTAATTCCAGACTTTTTATTATCTGGGGTGTTAACTTTTTTATAATTAAGCTAACCAAAGTACCTCCTACAACACTAACAGAAATTCAAACAAAGTTTATTTTACAACCAATTCTCATTAATAAATTATATGCCCGAAGTAACCCATACCCTCCTAAGTTAACAGAAGATTACCCAGGCTGAATTTGTTAATCGGAGCTAATGTCGTATTATGTTTTTTGAAAATCTTTTGAAATTTATTATGAACTTCTGGATGGTAAGTAAAATTTCTTGAATTTTTCATATTTTTTGGAATTATGTTGCAGAGTGGTGTATTCATGTAACCTTTTTTTTTTTGCTGCTTAAATTTCTTTACTTTCTTTTTTATTATGTTGAAGAATCGACAGTCGTGAAAACAGCTGAGGATGGGAATGTTTCCCGATACTGCATAGTGCAGTTCTGTGTTAAAAAGCATAAATGTATGAAGTAAGAAGAATTCATGATTCATTTGATTTAAATATAGTATTGTATTTAATGATGCTCTTTAACTGGTAAGATCAAGAGCATTTGCAACTGTAAGCTAGGCATAAAAGTGTTGACAAATCTTAATGTTTTATTTTAGGAAGTAATATTTTGAGGTTCTTTTAGTTACGAGGGTCATACTGAAAGTCGTGAGCAACGCATTGTTAAAATTCAAATTTCAACAATGTAACAAAAACAACTGCAGGATCGTAATCTACAGACTTTATACCACAACATTGCCGTTTTGTGGCGTCATAGCTTCTATCATGTGACCACACGCAGTGTTTCCAAAATGGCAGACATCAATGTTTCGTTTCGACAGCGCGCTGTCATTGAATTCCTTGTTAAAGAGGGACAATCTGCTGTTGATATTCACCAAAGACTTCAATGTGCTTACGGAGATGCCTGCATGGGTGCCAGCAGTGTTAGGAGATGGGTGAAATATTTTAAAGATGGGAACACGAGTATCAAAGATGAGCCTCGTAGCGGTCGCCCATGCTCTGTCTCTATGGATTGCAACAAGGAAAGAGTTGATGCGCTCATTAGAGACGACAGGCGTATCACAGTGAATGAAATCGCTACAAAACTTGCAGTAGGACACAGTGCAGTGCAAGAAATGATTCACAGCTTAGGTTACCGAAAAGTTAGTGCCCGTTGAGTTCCACATTTATTGAGTGAAGACCACAAACTTCAGAGAAGAACCATCAACCATAACCTTCTTCACAGATTTTGAAATGAAGGTGATGATTTTTTGACGAGTATTGTGACAGGTGACGAAAGCTGGTTTCATTTCTACGAGCCTTTAACAAAACGCCAGAGTATGGAATGACACCACTTGAATTCGCCAACAAAGAAAAAAGCGAAGACAGTGCAATCTGTTGGGAAAGTTATGGGCAGCGTCTTCTGGGATGCGCAAGTTGCATTCGGGTTGAATTTCTTGAACCTGGACAAACCATAAATGCTGCCCGCTATATCCAGACACTTGTGAAGCTCCGTCGTGCATTGCACGACAAACACCCTGGAAAGAAGATCATTCTACAACATGATAATGTGCGTCCTCACACTGCTCGTGCCACTGTGGAGAAGATGAGGACATTTGGGTGGGAAACTCTTCCACATCCTCCCTATAGTCCCGATTTGGCACCCTCTGACTACCATCTTTTCGGTTCTGTGAAGGAGCAGATGAGAGGCCAACGCTACGAGACGCTGGAGGATATTTGGAAAGCAGTGCATCAGTGTATTCGAGCAGCTGGAACAGACTTCTATCATAAGGGAATTTTCAAGCTTGTAGAACGCTGGACAAAATGTGTGCAAAGAAATGGAGACTATGTTGAAAAGTAGCACAAAGGTCTGTAGATTAACATGATGTACTTGGTTTGTCTAAAATAAATATTATGATTGTTTAAAAAAATGTTGCTCATGACTTTCAGTATGACCCTCGTATATTGAGTCTGTTTATCTTACCTCAATATTAATGTGAATTTGTTCTTGAACATGTTTCGATTGGATCCCAATCATCATCAGCATCTTGCCCAGACTGGTTGGATTTATGTTGTAAACTCTGGATGTCGATGTCAGCTCCCTCCTGTGGTTGGCCAAATAACCTCCAAATGAGGTCACATTCAATTGGTATTTCAAAATTCATAACTCTGTTTTTGTTCTCCTGAATAAAGATATTTGAAAAGTTTAATATTAAATTAGCACCGAAAAATAACTACAGTTTAAATAAACTAATAAAAACCAACAAAAATGAAAAAAACTGATAAAAATAAAAAAGTCAGGAATATATCAAATTGAATGTACGGGTTGTGAAAAGATATATACAAAAATACTTAAAGAAACCTACAAATTAGAACCACAGAAAACATAAGAAATATTAAAAATGGGGAAATAGAAAAATCTGCAGTTGCTGCTCATGTTTAGTCTGAAAAACATAATATAAATTCAAACACTAAATTATTAAAACAGTTAGAAAATACAAAAGAGTTGACTATTTGGGAAAAAAATCTTTATTCAGAAGAACAAAAACAGAGTTCCATCCATAGTAATTCTGCCCGAAGGCAGGTCCTTCACTGCAATCATAGCATTTTCATGCTATGCTTGCAGCTTGCTAGGGAATTGTAGGTGTGGTAGCTTCCCGTTGCTTTCCACACCGGTGAAGAATGATGATGATAATGATAAGGGTGATGATGATGTCCATATGATTTCGGGGACCATTTGGGCCTTAAAGTTTTCCTGACATTTGTCTTACAGGTGAGGAAAAACCCGATAAAAACCTCACGCTCAAGTAGCTCAACAGCCAGCACCAGCACATTATGCTGCAGATATTTACTTAAATCTTACTTCAGGTGCAAATTTTTGTAATTAGTATTAACTATATCCAATAGACGGCTAGTCAGGAAACAATTTCTTTACAATGCTACAATTTTATAAATTGGATCTGCTTATAATCAGGAAGAAAATAATTTGTACATCTGAACACAAAATAAGGCAAATTTGCCCCAAATGATTTTATAAATTTACAACACCCACCCCCTCTGTCATGTAATCATTAGAGTTCCTGAATTAGCATCCAAGGAGTTCCCAGTGTCCCGTGCCGTAGCCGAGTGGTTAAGGTAGGAAACCTTGGTGCAGAGCTACGTGACTTGCGCTGGTTCGAGTCTCCATGGGGGAAGAAATTTTCTCATGGTATTTCGGCCAGTATGGGACCGGTGCCCAACCAGCATCGTGAGGCAATTGGGTAGCTACAATAAGTAGCGGCTCCAGGTTGAGAACCAGCTATAACGGCTGGGGGACTCGACATGCTAACCATATGTCACCCCTACACTGGCTGTTGATCATCTACCTCTGTGATTGACACATGTGGATGTCAAGGGCCAGCAGCCGGCTGGTAAAAGGGCAACCGCTGAAAAGTGGAAAGACCCTCAATCGGATCGGAGTTCCCAGTTATATCATTATTTTCTTTAAGTATAGTTTCAAGAAAATCTTAGCTTACCCTCGTCATTGAAACTGAATAACTACTTGAATAAAGTAGTAACAAACTCCAGTAAAAACTAAGAACTAAAGCTAAGGGTCGTGTTACGATAACCAATGAAATGTCCCCTATTGGAACTTCCTCTTCTTCTTCCTTCCAAGTAACTATGAAAAAACAAATATATACACAAGAAAAGATTTTTAATCATATTTAAAGAGAAAAATTATACGCTCAGACCGGGACTTGAACCCGGGTCCCGGGTTCAAGTCCCGGTCTGAGCGTATAATTTTTCTCTTTAAATATGATTTATCCATCATTGAGATGTATGAAATTAATAATAAAAACATCGAAAGATTTTTAAGTTTCACTTGATCATTAAGTATTATATATTAAGAAAAGAGTACTAAAATAATAAAATTGGCAAACTTCAATCAGTGGAGTTCTATTAATACAATGAAAAATAACATTGAGCCAACATCAATGTTACAATTTGGACATACTGACAAAAAAAATTTGCAGTATAGATGATTATTGTCTACACAGCAAATGTACTCAATATGCTATATATATATATATGCTATAGTCCTGCATTGCCTGAAATTCTATGAGAACACTTTTTACTCCATGGAGACTCAAACCAGAGTATGTGAAAAACCACAATGCCTTAAACCGCTTGGCTAAATCAGTAATTGGATGAGTCCCATGAAGGACAAGGAGTGAAACCTACCGTCCGTCAACATAGAGATACCTTTGTGAGGATTACACCTTTTCACTATCAACCAAAAGGGTGCAACTGGCATCAGAAAACCCAATAACATATACCTGCCACAAGACCACAATTTTAGAAGCCAATATTGTCTAAATATTGCACCCAACTATACAAGCAGTATTTATAGACAACAATGTGGATTGCATGTGTTAGCTATAAGAATGAGGAATGGGAGAGTCATTCAAATTTGGCAAGTTTAACTTACCCACTGTATTAAGTTATGTAGATATAAAAAATAAACAATTGCCCACTGTATTTCCTCTTCTGTCAGAAGAAATGCAATAACAGCTATTCTTGAAAATACAATGGAAGTTTAAGAGGTTTTATTTAATAAATAAGTTTGGTCTGTTTATTTAATATATGTAGGAAATAACACTACGAGGTTTCTTTTAATTATTAATGAGTTGGTTATTTTGACTTACCTCATATTTCTAGATTTTTATGCAGACCAGGTTTCATCGCTTTTGCGCGACATTGTCTATGCTTCCACATTGACAATGTTGTGCAAAAGTGATGAAACCAGGTCTGCATAAAAATGAAGAAATACGAGGTGAGTCAAAATAACCAACTCATTAATAATTGGTCTGTTTATTCTTATTCTTTAACGGAAACAACCATATAAGGTAAGAATAAACACACCAAATTTATTTATTAAGCTTTTTCTTGGTTCGCATCTCTCTCATGGACTTAATTTAGAAAAAGTACCTGTAATTCTGCCATACAATGTATAGTTATGAAACAATTGGAGGAAATGTGGGAAGCTTTGAAAATACTGCATACATAATTTCACATTTTCTCTTCAATTAATATCAGAGTAAATATCAATAAAACTAAATATATGGTCACACATAGAAATTTATTATATAATGGAACTGGACAGCTAATGACAAAGGAGGGAAATTTTGAGAAAGTGGCTGAATTCAAATACCTAGGAACAATAATCACAAATAGGAATGAGATGCACAAAGAAATTAAACATAGGCTCAATTCTGGAAATGCGTGCTATTATGCATTGCAGAGACTCTTGATGTCCCAACTCCTTTCAAAAAACATTAAACTGAAAATATATAAAACTATTATTCTGCCAGTTATATTGTATGGATGCGAAGCATGGACTCTTGCTTTAAGGGAGGAAAGGAGATTGAAAGTATTTGAGAATAAAGTACTTAGGAACATTTTTGGACCAAAGAGAGATGAACAGACGGGTGAATGGAGGGGACTACATAACAATGAACTACATGGTCTTTGTAGGAGGCCGGATATAATGGGAACAGTTGAGTCTCGTGGACTGCGATGGCCGGGACATGTTGCCTGTGTGGGGAGTGAGAGACTTGCATGGAGGCTTCTTGTGGGAAGTCCAGGGGGAGGACGCCCGGTTGGTGGACCGGGAATGAGGTGGGAGAGTAGCATTGACTATGATTTGAGGGAGGTGGATTATACAGGGAATGGTTGGAAAGCATTGGCTCAGGATGGGGATGTATGGAGAGCGTATGTCCGTGCGGCCGTGGGCCTGCGGGTTCGATGGTGCCAGTGAGTGGGTAAGTAAGTGAGTATTAAATACCAAATGAAGATTTGATCAATAAGACAATATCTATTATATTACGATCTATAATACAACCATGTTAATGAAAGGAAGATTAAGACTAAAACTATACAGTAAAAGCTCCTTTTCGCGGAGGATATGTTCTGAAAATATGCCGCGAATACAGAAACTGCAAATATGGAAAGGTAATTTATGTGAGTATATAGGGGATACGTTCCAAGGTTCCAGAAATAAAATAAAAATTATCATAAATAATCCCACGAGTGATTTCCAATTTATATACAGAATTTGGAAATCAAGAGTGGTATTTGTTAGGACTATTTAACGAATAAAATTAAGCTGTATACTCACAAATCATTATTTAACTTTAACTTTACTATCTAACCTATCTTGGTTAACTCTTGTTATTTTGACGCCGACGCTATTAGGGCATCCGATGGCTAGGGAGTCTTTCCTTTCTTCCATTTCTTCTTTCCTTTATTTTCTTTTCTTCTCCAGAAAAGCCTGACCAGAGGCTATAAGATGGCAGCCCCATCACTGGTCTTGCCTTCCTTTGGCCAGCAACCAATCGAAGGGACTATTATTATGCTTTCAAGTCTTATACGAGAATTTCCCTCAAACGCTGGAGGGAAAATTTTCTATAGGATCGTAACAGGCCTTGGCCTAATACTTGGAAGGAAGAAGAAGAAGAAGATATATAGCATTTATATTTATGCCCCTCATAAGACAACAATATAAATATATATTTTAATTGGTAATATAAAAGACAAGAACTATACCTGGTTTACACCTCCAGGTCTGACATATGCAGCATGCATTCTAGCACCAGACACTCTCTCATAAAATTCCATCATTTTTTCACGTTCTTCAAATAACCAGAAGAACGGTGTCAAGGCACCAATGTCCAAAGCATGTGTACCAACAGCCATAATGTGGTTCAAAATTCTTGTAATTTCACCGAACAACACTATAACAAAAATAACAAACTTAAAGACTAAAAACAACTACATATTGAACTTTTATAGGAAAAAATCACTATGAGGTTTAAATTAAGATTAAATTAAAATGTTTCATAACCCACCTCATATCCAGTCTTCAGTAACTTGAAGACGAAGCCATCCAGGCTTTGAAACTGCGGTCTAATTACAAGACTGGATATGAGGTGAGATATGAAGCATTTTAATTTAATCTAAAACTACATATACTTAGAATAAAAGTAGATATTAACCAAACTGCACCCTCAGGGGTCCTCATTTAGGGGATATGTGGATGGCGACCACAAGGCGCCCAAGCTGAGCAAAATATTTCTTCCACTTACTTGTGTTTTGCACTCTTTTAACTTTACTATCTAACCTCTCTTGGTTAACTCTTGTTTTTTTCGACCCCGACGCTATTAGGGCATCCGAGGGCTAGGGAGTCATTCCTTTCATCCATTTCTTCTTTCCTTTATTTTCTTTTCTTCTCCAGAAAGGCCTGACCAGAGGCTATAAGATGGCAGCCCCATCACTAGTCTTGCCTTCCTTTGGCCAGCAACCAATCGAAGGGACTATTATTATGCTTTCAAGTCTTGTACGAGAATTTCTCATAAGGAAAAATTTTCTATAGGATCGTAACAGGCCTTGGCCTAATACTTGGAAGGAAGAAGAAGAAGATTAACCAAACTGCATACTGAATGCAGTATAAAATAATTGGAAAAAGACATAGAAATAAAGAGATCTTGGTTGAAGTATCAAGTCCCGCGCCGTAGCCGAGCGGTTAAGGTAGGAAGCCTTGGCGCAGAGCTACGGGACTTGCGCTGGTTCGAGTCTCCATGGGGGAAGAAATTTTCTCATGATATTTCGGCCAGTATGGGACCGGTGCCCACCCAGCATCGTGAGGCAATTGGGTAGCTACAATAAGTAGCGGCTCCAGGTTGAGGAACCAGCTATAACGGCTGGGGGACTCGACATGCTAACCACATGTCACCCCTACACTGGCTGTTGATCATCTACCTCTGTGATTGACACATGTGGATGTGAAGGGCCAGCAGCCGGCTGGTAAAAGGGCAACCGTTGAAAAGTGGAAAGACCCTCAATCGGAATCGGTTGAAGTATCAAACATTATCAGTAGCCACTGTTAATTATCTCACAATTTTAATAACAACACAGAAATATTACATTGGTCAAATTCTCATTTACATGTTGCTTAAAAATTGTATCACCCTCCTAAATGCCTGCCCTGTCAATGAAACCATTGTTCTCTTCTTTCAGCTACTCTTTTCATTTCTAGATAAACCTGGCATCCGATAATTTCTGTTACAGCTTTCAAAAGTCTTTCTTGCTCTGAACTTTTTTCCCCCAACATTTTGCCTTAAAAATTATTTTAAGGAAATTATTTTGACAGAACACATGGCCAAAAAAGGATATTTTTCTGCCATTAATTTTTAAGAATAATGACCTTTTCTTCTATTTCGTCCAGTACTTGTTAGTTTCAAAATTTGTAGGAAGTAACAGTACGATTAAAAAATAAGCTTCACTGGCTATAAACGAGGTGTGATTCCCTTTAAAATCTTCTTAAAAGAAGCCGCTAGAGGTGTGTGTGGAATGGAAAGTTCATACTTTCGGCATGCGGGAATTCATGTAATAAAGGAGAGAAATAATGTGCATTTGAATCAGAATGCCCGGTAGCTTAGCTGTCAACAGCACTGGGGTACAGAGCTAGAGACATTCGGTTCAAATACCGATCCAGGCATATATTTTTCTTTTCAAATAAAACTATGAATTAATTTTAATTAAATGATAATAAAATCATTTCTTACCTCAGAATTTGTCTTTTAGATTGGTTTTGAAGAACCAATCCTCCATCGTCAGTTTTTACTCGACTGTTCTGACAAAACAATGATTGTGTAAAAACTGACAATGGAGGATTAGTTCTCCCAAACCAGTCTAAAAAGAAAACAAAATAAGAGGTGATATGTGATTTTATGATTATTTAATTAACTTGTTAGTTTTTTTTTCTCTATCCAATTTATATTTGCTAATTACCTCCATAACCACATTTATACTGCTGGCAGTCTCTTTATGAAACTTTTTGTCAGGACAACTTCCAAGGCACACACCAAATATAAGATTTTATAAATTGTTTCCATTTCTCTATAC
Organism: Diploptera punctata; assembly: GCA_030220185.1. Classification (NCBI taxonomy): domain Eukaryota; kingdom Metazoa; phylum Arthropoda; class Insecta; order Blattodea; family Blaberidae; genus Diploptera; species Diploptera punctata. The sequence continues at coordinate 103,186 of JASPKZ010007371.1, read as the reverse complement.
TTATGCTTTTATTTGTAAATAAATGTCTCTTTATGTTTAAATTAATGTTGGGAAGTAAACATTATGAGGTTATATCATTAATGTTGAGCGGAGAACATATTTTTAATAACTCACCTCATACAATTTCAAATTTCTTTGAGAACATTGGTTTCAAACGAATTTTTCATTCAGCCTCAGTCATGACTCCAACTGTTGAAACTCTGTGTTTGTTGATTTCTCTATGGTTACCTCTAGTGCTGCCATCTTTGGATGGGTTTATAAATTTCGAAATCAAAATTTTCTCTACAGAAATATCGAAGTTCATCGATCAATATTTATTGTTTTGAATGAATATCTTCTCCCAAACTGTTAGTTTTAACGGTTTATCCAATTGTTTCAAAAGTTTTGCATCTCTATTAATTTTATGATGTTCTAACAAACTATATGAAATTGAAAAATCAGCAATTGCTGCACATAGTTTGTTAGAAAATCATAAAATTAATAGAGATGCAAAACTTTTGAAATAACTGGATAAACCATTAAAATTAACAGTTTGGGAGAAGATATTCATTCGAAAGAATAAATATCGATCGATGAACTTCGATATTCCTGTAGAGAAAAATCTGATTTCGAAATTTATAAACCCAACCAAAGATGGCAGCACTAGAGGCAACCATAGAGAAATCAACAAACAGAGAATTTCAACAGTTGGAGTCATGACTGAGGATCAACGAAAAATTTGTTTGAAACCAATGGTCTCAAAGAAATTTGAAATTGTATGAGGTGAGTTATTAAAAATTTTTTGTTTAGTTGTTTCTTGACTCAACTCATATTTCTTAACTCCCTCGTATATCTAGATTTCATCACTGTATTTGTGACATTCTCAATGCTGTTCACGTTCACGACGTTGTGACGAAATCTAGATATGTGAGGTGTTAAGAAGTATGAGGTGAGTCAAGAAACAACACTAAACAAAATTAAAATAAACCTCATAGTGTTATTTCCTACCTACATAACTTATTAAAAAATATGTTCTCCGTTCAATATAAATTTCTCTTTTCCTTGATTATATACATAAAGAAGACAAATATTATTAAGATTTCTTTCATTTTATGAAATCATATATGAACCAAATTCTTCCAGGTTCGTTTTGGTACATCAATGTTAAGAAGTTTCTCCACAGCCAATGCACATCACTGACACAGCCTACATCAGTCGTGCACAATCCATGGCCTACAACCGCCTTCTGGAATATTTATTGTAGCCCAGTAGTGTTAATCAGAAAATTAGTTACTATTAGAATGTGCTTTGGGTTTTACCAAGTATTTCAATGAAGGTATTTTTTAAATAATAATAATCTCGGACTTCACAAATTGAGTACTGGTATGAATTACAACTAGTGCCATTAACAGGCTTGCTCTATACTAAGCACATCACTATATTCACTGCTCACTATAAATTTGCTCTGTGTATTGAACAAAATGCTGAGGCAATTAATCAGGATGAGTGTTGTATATTTTTCCAGCATTAGATCAGTATTCTCATCAGTGCTTCTAGCTTGTAATGTTGTTAGCATGAGTTGTTTTTAAATGATTTAATCAAGTTTGCTGTAATAGTAATAACAGTTTTTGAAGTGCAAATGGTGTTTTGATGACCATGGCTTCAAATAAAAAAGTGCAAGATTACTGAAGGATATTGGTGCTTTCAGGAGAGGTGGACTGAACTATTGTGAACACGGAGAGAAAGCAATATGCTTAATTTGTAAGGGAATTGTTAATGTTCTAAAAGAGTATAATATCAAAAGACATTATGATAAAAAACATGGAAACAAATACAATGAATGGAGTGGACAAATGAGGAAATTTTAAAAAGAACGCTAACCTCTTAACAAAATTTGTTTAAGAAGGTAAATGATTCAGAACTAGTTGTAAAAGGTAAGTTACATTGTTTCCAAGATACTAACAAAAAAACTGAAGTCATTCTATGATAGCGAATTGGTGAAAGAATGTTTGGAAAGTGTTATAGGTATATTATTTCCCCATAAAAAAATCATCAGTTGCTAGTCGGTCTCAATCATATGACGGTAAGCAGAAGAGTGGAATACACGGCAATCAATATTAAAGAAAATCTAATGAAGAGATGTTCTGAATGTAACTGGATCTCATTAGCTACTGACCTCGCACATATTTTTTGGCCACTGCACAGCTCAGCACATTTATTTGTGGCATTGACAGCAGTTTTAATATGATGGAAGAAATCTTGTCTCTAACACCAATAAGGACACAACCAAAGGGTTGGTCATTTATAAAAAGGTCATAGAAGCACTGAATACATTTGAATTAAGGTTAGGTAAGTTGATTGGCATGTCAACTGACAAAGCCCATCTATGGTCAGGAAAAACAAAGGATTATATTATTTTTAGTCTGATTATTAATATTGAGGTAAGATGATCAGACTAAAAATAATATAATTAAAATAACCTCAAAATATCACTTCCTAATATTAAATATTAAAACAAAGGATTTTTGTCATTTGTGTAAAAAGTAAGTAAAGTGATCTCACGACAGGCCTCAGGAGGCCCTTGGGGTAGTAGGAGGTTAAGGCTCCCACTTTTTTCTAGACAATCGGCACTTGATGTCAGCTGGGTTGTCAGCCCTGCATGACGGCCGCCTTTACCCCCAGAACAAGCGTTTGGTACTCATTTCTGTTAGAGGCTGAGTCGACCCCAGGGCCATAGTGCCGCCAGAAAGTTTGGGACAGTTTAAAAATCCTGACCCCCACCGGGACTTGAACCCGCAACCTTCTGGCTTGTAGCGCAGTACCTTAACCACTACGCTACGGTTTGTGTAAAAAGACTGCCAAATTTGATAATGGGATCATTGCAATTCACTATATCTTGCATCAAGAACATCTTTGTGCAAAAACAATTAAAATGGAACATGTACTTGCAATGGAGCCAGTGATTAAGTTGGCGAATTACATTCGGTCAAGGGTGCTGACTCTTCATTAATTCAAAGGGTTTTTAACTAATTCAGATGCAGATTATGATGACAATCTATTTTACACAAGTTTGAAGGCTAAGTTCAAGCAATATGTTGAAATGAGTGTATGAGCTTTGTGAAAAACTTACGACAGTTTTTGACAAATTACAACTTCAATTTTGACGAACTGAACAGCAGTAAATGGATATGTGAATTGATATTCCTGGTTGATATAGTTCAGCATCTTAACAAATTAAATACCAAAATGTAAGATAATAAATATGAAATTATTGTATTGTCACAGGTCCTCTACAAGTATACAAAGTTTCAAGTCGATCCAATGTTTCTAAGTGGGTGAAAATCGCGTTGAAAGATTCTGTTATATTGATACAAAAACATGTTTTTTGATTTTCTGATGATTATGGCCAGGATTTAGAAAATAAATATGAAATTATTGTATTGTCAAGGGTCCTCTACAAGTATACAAAGTTTCAAGTCGATCCAATGTTTCTAAGTGGGAGAAAATTGCGTTGAAAGATTCCGTTACATTAATACAAAAACACGTTTTTTGATTTTCTGATGATTATGGAAAGGATTTTAGAAAATAAATATGAAATTATTGTATTGTCACGGGTCCTCTACAAGTATACAAAGTTTCAAGTCGATCCGATGATTTTAAGTGGGTGAAAATCGTGTTGAAAGATTCCGTTACATTGATACAAAAACACGTTTTTTGATTTTCTGATGATTATGGCCAGGATTTTAGAAAATAAATATGAAATTATTATATTGTCACGGGTCCTCTACAAGTATACAAAGTTTCAAGTCGATCCAATGTTTCTAAGTGGGTGAAAATCGCGTTGAAAGATTCCGTTACATTGATACAAAAACACGTTTTTTGATTTTCTGATGATTATGGCCAGGATTTTAGAAAATAAATATGAAATTATTGTATTGTCACGGGTCCTCTACAAGTATACAAAGTTTCAAGTCGATCCAATGTTTCTAAGTGGGTGAAAATCGTGTTGAAAGATTCCGTTACATTGATACAAAAACACGTATTTTGATTTTCTGATGATTATGGCCAGGATTTTAGAAAATAAATATGAAATTATTGTATTGTCACGGGTCCTCTACAAGTATACAAAGTTTCAAGTCGATCTGATGATTTTAAGTCGGTGAAAATCGCGTTGAAAGATTCCGTTACATAGATAGATAGATAGATACAGGTCAAGCTAATATAAAGCGTGTAAAAACCAGCTTATCCATAACCTGTTTAACATAATAAAGTCTTTTGAAGGAAAACTAGAAGTTTGGCAGATGCAATTATAAACTGGAGTACCTGTCAATTTTCCAGCAATGAACAAAATTATGAGAGCTATGATCATATCTAATTTTGGGGAATATGTTGACATATTGGAAAATCTTAAAGAAGCATTCAACAACAGTTCCCAGGATGCTAGGAAATTTGAAAAATCATTTATATTATTTTCAGAACTCTTTCATGTCGATGTTGAAACAGTGCCTGCAATTTTGCAGATGGAATTAATTGTTATTCAAAGTAACAGTGAATTGAAAGTGAAATTTAGTGATATGCTACTTCTTTATTACTACAAGCTGCACTTACCTAAAGAAATGAGTCATATCCGTGATTATGCAATGAAAATTGCAACTTTATTTGATAATACATATGTATGTGAACAGCCATTTGTGGTGATGAAACAACTTAAATCCAAAGGACAATCCCGACTTACAGATGGACATTTGGAAGCAAGCATGCACATTGCAATATCAAATATTGAACCTAATATTGAAAAGTTAACAAAACGTAAGCAATATCAAGTTTCATTAATATTAAATTAGTTGCAATATTATTACTAGTTAGTAGTTATTATTATTATTTTGATGTTATATTTAGTTTAATATATTCCAATCCTGGATAGATTTACTTTTTTTTAAAAGAAAAATTAATGGTTGAACTCTGGATCTCTGGCTCTGTATGTCAGCATGCAATTCGTTACACTGTTCAACACCCGATACAACTGATAAACTTTCTTTCACTTATAGAATTCTCTTATGTCTGAAAGTCCTTGCTATCAACAATGCCATCAAACAACATCTATTCAAAGTATTTTTAATGAGAATTTTACATTTACTTTTAGATGGTAAAGCTTAATTTTTTATGTTATATTTAGTTTAACATCTTCAATCCTGGATAGATATTTTAAAAGAAACATTAACGGTTGAACCGAGACCTCTAACTCTGTACATTCAAGAAAGAAAATTTATCGCTTGTATCGGGTGTTGAATAATGTAATGGATTGCATGCTGTCATACAGAGTCAGAGGTCCAGGGTTCGATTCCAGGTTCAACCGTTAATTTTTCTTTAAAAAATTATTATTATAATTATTAGAGAAATAAAGAAAATCCCTCGTAAAGAAGTAAGTTACAATTAATATTATTATGGTAGGTTGAATAAAAAATAATAAAACAAATGGTTTGTATGTGGATACAAAAACGAAGGTTGAGTTAAGAAAAGAGTGGAGAAAGTTGAGGTTGCAATGAAAGACCTGCTCTTGGGCAGAACAGTATGTATGTATAGATTGAATAATGGATCACTGCAGCCCTTCGTTAAAATTGTTACAATTATGTTAATATTATTCGTTTTTAAACACCTTAATGATGGACAAATTATATTTGAAAAGAAAAATATACGCCTAGACTGGGGTTTGAACCCAGGACCTTTGACTTTCTATGCCAATGCTCTTCCATCTGAGCCACCTAGGCCTCCGCGTTTAGATTGGAGGCCTAGGTGGCTCAGATGGAAGAGCATTGACATAGAAAGTCAAAGGTCCTGGGTTCAAACCCCAGTCTAGGCGTATATTTTTCTTTTCAAATATAATTGTTACAATTAGTTTATGCTGATGATGTAGTACTACTGGCCGATAGCGAGGAGATACTAAAGGCCAACACGCACACACTATTGAGTAACACTAAGAAATTAGGACTGGAAGTAAATATCAATAAAACTAAATATATGGTCACACATAAAAATACATTATATAATGGAAATGGACAGCTAATGACAAATGAGGGAAATTTTGAGGAAGTGGCTGAATTCAAATACCTAGGAACAGTAATCACAATCAGGAATGAGATGCACAAAGAAATTAAACATAGGCTCAATTCTGGAAATGCGTGCTATTATGCATTGCAGAGACTCTTGACTTCCCAACTCCTTTCAAAAAACGTTAAACTGAAAATATACAAAACTATTATTCTACCAGTTATATTATATGGGTGCGAAACATGGAGTCTTACTTTAAGGGAGGAAAGGAGATAACGAGTGTTTGAGAATAAAGTTCTTAGGAAAATGTTTGGATCAAAGAAAGATGAACAGACAGGTAAATGGAAAAGACTGCATAACAGTGAATTACATGGTCTTTACAGTAAGCCACATATAACGAGAACATTTCAGTCTCGTAGACTACGATGGGCAGGACATATGGCACGAATGGGGAATGAAAGACGTGCATGAAATATTCTTGTAGGAAAACCAGAGGGAAAAACGCCCAGTTTGTAGACCAATAATGAGGTAGGAGAACAACATTAATTATGATTTGAGAGAAGCAGATTATACAGGGAATGATTGGAAAGCATTGGCTCAGGATAGGGATGTATGGAGAGCTTATGTCCGCGCGGCCATGAACCTTCGGGTTCAATAGTGCCAGTAAGTAAGTAAGTAAGTATGACCCTCTTAAATAAGGGAAGATTATCCATAATAATAAAGACAAAAATAAACTAAAAACAGGGGCAAAATAATAGGAGATGTAATTAGAAGTTAATGGAAATGTCTGCTCCTTTCTACATAATTTAATGGCATCTCTGAATGGTTGTAAAATACCAATAAATCCTCGGACTAAATTAGGTTGTGCACCCCTGGTCTAGATGGTCAAAATATGGCAATGCCAGTGTCATAAGTTTTACATTCAAAATTTTTTCTCACTCAGTACAAAAGACCAATATTTCTTAACGAATGCAATTCTTTTCTTAAAATTATATCACGGTTGTTATATATAATTCCAGTGTTGGTTACTTTATATTAAAGCGAGCAGTTAGTGATGATGCCATTCACTATTTTGCACTCTAACATTAAGTTGGAAGATCTGAAAACCACAAATGAATGATGGAAAGAAAAGATTATTTCCACCTTTACCCATATTAAGAAAGGGCATTCAGAAGATTCAGCAATGCAAATTCTATACAGATGTTTGTAGAGAAAATTTTCACTTGTAAACAATTTGAAAGTAGATACTGCAGATTTTCTTTGAAGTTTTGGTACTAAATCTGGTAATTTATATTAGTTAATTTCTTTTAAAATTTCCCTGTTGCTTGTTTAGCATTATGTTTTTTAATTAACATGTTACATGTTCAATTTACTACTCCTTTTCATGGAATGAAAAGAGAAGTGTTGGATAATTTAATTGTTTTACTTATTGTTTTTAACAAATGTTAGTTGAGTGAAAAAGGATATACTTATGATATTAACTTAAATATTAAATAAAATGATAACCCAAGCCTTGAAAAATAATTACCTCTTATATACTTGGCTCGTTTCGGAACATCAATGTTAAGAAGTTTCTCCACAGCCAATGAATAGCACTGTTCATTGCACATCATTGATACGTAGTCTAGTCGGTCGAAATATGGCAATGCCTGTGTATAAGTTTTATATTCAATCAATTTTTCTGTCCCTCGGTGCAAAAGACCAATGTGAGGGTCAGCTCTTATCACAGTCTGTAACAGATATAATAATCATTGATATTTAAAGGAAGTGACATCATGAGGTTTATTTTAATTAATAAACTAAGTTAGTCTTTATGACTCACCTCATAATTGTTATGGTCATAAAAACACAGAATCAAAACAAAGTCCAAATTATTGAAACAGTTAGATAAATCTAAGGAACTCAGAGTTTGGAAGAAAATTCACATCCACAAAAATAAAAGAAAAATCATGAATTTTGAAATTCCTGGAGAAAAAGATGTAATTTGGAAGTTTATCCAACACTGGGAGCAGAAAGCAACCTACAAGATTGCCAACTGCCAATTCAACAGTTAGATGGAATTGAGAATAAGTAATGTATCAAAATAAGTCTTTAAGAATATAACAATTATGAGATTAGTCGTAAAATCTAACTAAATTTATTAATTAAGATATAATAGTATTCATGTTATAGAAAAGAATGTTAGTAAAGCTAAGATTATTTGAAACAAAAATATGAACAAAAAATTGAATTCACATGGGCAGTGAATATTACTAGTCCCTATGAAAGATGGAGTGACTAGGTCAAGATATTACATAATATATGTGTGTGTGTGTGTGTGTGTGTGTATGCGACCATATACCTAGAAGAAAGTATTATGACAGATAAGAAACCATATTCATGAATGAATGAGTAATTTTTTATATCTTACCATATAGTTTATGTTTTCTTGAACATAGGAAGTGCATTAAGTTATGTAGGTAGGAAATAACACTATGAAGTTTATTTTAATTTTGTTGAGTTGTTTCTTGACTCATCTCATACTTCTTAACTCCCTCGCAGATCTAGATTTCGTCACTGTATTAGTGACATTCTCAATGCTGTTCACGTTCACAACTGATGTCCAATGGTCTCCTCTCCTACAGACTGACCTCCGTGCCATCTGATGGCTGACTGACGAACTTCCAAATCAATCCCCTTTCCTTATCACCGGGTATTTCAAAATTCATAGTTGTGTTTTTATTCTTGCATATGTAGATTTTTCCCCAAATTGTGAGTTCCTTCGGTTTCTCCAATTGTTTAAGTAATTTTGTTTTGGTTTCAATTCTATGTTTTTCTGACCAGGCATGTGCAGCTATTGCAAATTATTCTGTTTCTCCATTTTTAACATTTCTGAGGTGTTCCTTTAATCTTGTATTTAGATTCCTTTTTGTTCTTCCATGTATATCCTTTCACAATCTTTACAATTAATTTGATAAATTCCCGATTTTTTGCAGTCTTCAATCTTTTCATTTTTGTTGGTTTTTATTAAATTACCTAAACTGTAATCATTTTTCGGTGATTAAATTATCACCGAAAAATGATTACAGTTTAGGTAATTTAATAAAAACCAACAAAAATGAAAAGATTGAAGACTGCAATGTTGAATTTGTTGAAGATTTTTTGAAACTTGTCAAATACTAAAGGGTGATACGTGAACTTCTTGCATTTTTTACCAATATATTTTATCTGTGTAAAGAGTACTTTCATTAATCATTTTTTGTTCCATAAATTTATTTATTTTCTTGTGTATCATCTTTTCTTGAAATCCATTATACTTTGCAATTTTTATGATGTGTTTTTTCTCTTTATTGCAATTTTCTTTGCTCATGGGAACATTCACAAGTCTGTGTGTTAAACTGTTAAATACTGCCTGTTTGTGTGAAAAATGGTTAAATCCTGTAGCTTTTACATAATTATAAATGTGAGTTCCTTTTCTGTAGATTCCAAATTCTATTTGACGAAATCTAGATCTGCGAGGGAGTTAAGAGGTATGAGGTGAGATAGGAACTGCAGTTTTCAAGAGTAAACATCCCTCCCATTTACAACCAACATTATGACTACCAGATTTTTGTTGGAATCTCCATCTATAATGTTGCCATCTGGTGTTTGATGAACTTCGATATCAGGTCCCATTCATCAAATCAACACCAAATGGCAATGTTATAGATGGAAATTCCAACAAAAATCTGGTAGTCATAATGTCGGTAGAAAATGGGAGGGCGGTTTATCTCTTGAAAACTGCAGTTCCCGTGTTTTAAGAAAACATAAACTATGAGGTAAGACATAAAAAATGACTCATTAATTCATGAATTAAGAACCTCATAATGTTATTTCCCATATTTAACTATGAAGAAACCATATCCCTAGAAGACCCCTAGGAGTGGAAATATTTCATGGTGAAGAGTAAAAAAGTTCTGCCAGTGCTTCAGTTGGGGGGGGGATGCAGAGAGATGGCATCCCCACAAATATATGAGGTGGATTTTTTAAGTCTGTTTCCTTATAATCTACTAGAACAACATTGCCTGAACTATCTGTACAGTTTTTTTGTCAAAAGTCTTTATAAACTCTTGTTCTATAAACAGTATATAGGTCTTGTATATACTGTAGCTTCTTTATGGAAGCTCCTATAAAATTAGGGAGATGCCATAGAGTACCAGTACTTAATTAAGGCAATACACTATAATCCAGAAGTTCTGAGGTTTGTGTACTGATGGGGGAAGAAATTTTAAACTAGTCTAAATTCTCTAGCTTGCACTATGACCTTGGGGTTGACTCAGCCTCTAACTGAAGCGAGTAAGGCCAACCAGACATTTGTTCAGGGGTAAAGCTGGTCATCAGGTAGGGTGATAACCCAGCTAACATCTCGTGCCAATTGTGTAGGAAGATGGGGGCCTTAATATCCTAACCCCAATTGTGTCACAAATTTTTTGTTTACCTCTTGTTCATTTACACTACACATAGAAAATTAATACTTTCAGAGGTCACTACTTAAGTGTGTGTGCATACATACTTTTTATAGAGATCTGGTAAAATATAAAAATATATTTAGGGGAAACCATCTTTATATTTAGTTAGGGTAATGTGATCCCACTACAGGTTTTAGGAGACCCTTTGGGTGTTAGGATATTAAGGCCCCCATCTTCCTACACAATTGGCACGAGATGTTAGCTGGGTTATCACCCTACATGATGGCCAGCTTTACCCCTATTTTGTTGATTTAAGTAAGACCTTGATTTTATAAATAAAATATAGGTTTATTTGTTATATTTCATTTTGTAACACTTTTAACATCTGAAGCCATTATGGTATTGTAAAACAGCAAAAAAATACTACAGAAATATTATATTATCCAAGTCTTTCCAACCAACTTTTTTCTATGAAATTAACTTCTCAATTGAGATCTTGAAAACCATAGTGATCTAGGTAACAAATTTTAAAAAATGGATAAATGTACAAATGTTTAGTCAGTTTATTTACTACCAACAGAGATATAAATATTTTCCAACATCTGCTGCCATCCAAAGAGGAATAACTTAACTGCATGAACCAGAAATGAGTTTTGCTTCAGAATCATACTGATACATTTTTTACAAAGAAAAATCATATAAGAGCATAATAGAAAATGTCAAAATCAAAAGCTCTCCCATTGTACATCATCAATTATTTGCACCATAAGAAATTAAAAGATTTAATATGTTTGTTAAATATTATTCACTGAGAGTAGTTAATAATAATAATAATAATAATTATTACAACAAGAAATTTAATAAAAACTGGCAAAGATAAAATTGACAGTAATAAATTGACAGATGTTGTATATAAAATTCAGTGTGGTAATTGTGAAAAATCTTATGTAGGCCAAACAAAAATATTTATAAGAAAAAGAATCAACAAACAAAAAAAGAATATTAATACACCAGCTGCAGAACTTTCAGTAATCATTGAAACATACAATTAATCAAAATCATAAAACGAAATGGGATGACATAAAAATGTTATACAAAAAAAAATTACCAAAAAAGATTAATAGGTCTATATAAAAAAAACTAAAAAAAATATTAAATAAATAAACAAAAAGATTTAAATGAATGGCGTAAAACATATGATTCCTTCTATTAAATATGAGGAGATGTATGAAACATTTTAATTTATCTTATATGATTCCTTATTAAAATATTTTTAATCATAAATTTGATTTTTAAATTTGTTCATTTAAATTAAAAAAAAAAAAATTGTCCTGGTGATGGTAACTATGTATTATAAACAACCATGTCCTGAAAATGATCTCACACAAGGAGATTCAAACGTTGACTTAATAAATTAATTTTTGACTGAGATAATTATTAGTTCTTGCTGTCTTCTTCTTCTTCTTCCTTCCAAGTATTAGGCCAAGGCCTGTTACGATCCTATAGAAAATTTTCCCTCCAGCGTTTGCGGGAAATTCTCGTATAAGACTTGAAAGCATAATAATAGTCCCTTCGATTGGTTGCCGGCCAAAGGAAGGCAAGACCAGTGATGGGGCTGCCATCTTATAGCCTCTGGTCAGGCTTTTCTGGAGAAGAAAAGAAAATAAAGGAAAGAAGAAATGGAAGAAAGGAAAGACTCCCTAGCCCTCGGATGCCCTAATAGCGTCGGGGTCGAAAAAAACAAGAGTTAACAAAGAGAGGTTAGATAGTAAAGTTAAAAGAGTGCAAAACACAAGTAAGTGGAAGAAATGTTTTGCTCAGCTTGGGCACCTTGTGGTCGCCATCCACATATCCCCTAGATGAGGACCCCTGAGGGTAGTTCTTGTTGTAATTATTAAAATTAAAAGAAAGTACCTTATCCAGAGCTTAATGTTAACACAACGTATAGCTTGTATGTAGCTCACAAGGAAAGTACTTGGGCTTGAACAAACACATATACACCAAAATCGTGTGAGATAATTTAAAGGTCCCTTATTGCACTAGTGATACTCGCTCATCTGCAAAACTCTGCAGTCGTCCGTTAGAGGCCTCTGCGTGTGCCATGCCTCACTACACATTGACCTGCCGGTACACCAGTCGAGACTAGTAGGGATGGTGCAGTGTGCCTCTGAAGTTGTGTTTTGTGAAGTTATTTGTGTAATGAAGCTTCAGATGGGTCGGCGATTGGTAATCAATCCTGCTAATGTATTGCGATTGGTTGAGATGAAGTTACGAAGAACTCTTCTTCGCGAAGGTGGTATTGGTGTAAAAGATGAATCATACGCATGTTTTCTGGTATCTATTATAGTGCAGAAATATGAGCATAAGTTAGAAACAGATTCTGTTGTAACACTAACACATAATTATGATGCTAGTGATGATAATGACGAACAACTCATTGCAAGCAGTAGTGATACAGCAAGTGCGGGAAGAGGCGATGGAAATGGTGAAAGTGAATTCCAACCCTCTCCTGATAAGAAGGTTGAAGTCGCAAGTATCAGCACGGCATTTGATGACAACACACTAGAGAACATACACGATGATTATCACGTAAGAGATTTCAACAAATACGACAAGCTTCTGGAAAGACACCCTAAACTGAAGGCTAAAAGCAATATTAAAAACAAAGAAACGAGAAGGAAATACAGTTTTCAAAGGGCAGTTCAAGATCATCAAGGCACATGTAATGGCAAAATTCAATGAAGCACGAGAATGCAGTTCCGCTGTTCATTATTGGCATTTACAACAATGGGCATTGGACGTAGCCAGAAATCTTAGGTGCACAAACTTTACAGCTTCACTAGGATTTATTATTAATTTGAAAAAGGAGTTTAGGATAACATCACGCCGTATCACTATGCTCCAAGCACAAAAAGATAAGGACGACGAAGAAGAGCTGATTCAAAGAGCTCAAACGTTTCTTGCTGACGTCGATGAGCACATCACGACAAAAAAAATAAAAATTAGTTCTGTACAGAACTGTGATCAGAGTCAGTTCAACTATGAGCTTTCTTCTGACAGAATGGTATCCATGAAAGGGGAGAGAAACACTGTCTCGATGTTGCAAATCAGTTAACAGTACAACACATAGCTACACGATTGATGTTGCTATATCAATGGAAGGACGATAGACAGACAACTTCTATATATATATATATACAGGGCAAGTCAAAATGTTGTGCAGGTTTTCAGAAATTTATTATGTGAAATGTAATGAACATATAATATTGTGAGACATATTGTATGAAAGGTAAACTCTCAAAGTTTTTTTTTAAATATTCACAGATGTTCTATGTGAGCGCCTTTTGTTACACGACAGATGTCAAGCCGATATTCAATCTCCTGCCAAACTTTCTGTAGCAGTCCGCGGTCGATATCAGCAATGGCTGCTGTGATGCGGGCACGCAGTTCATGCAGTGTTGTTGGAAGTGGTGGTACGTAAACATGATCCTTTACAAGACCCCACATGAAGAAATCACAACGGGGTTAGATCGGGTGAACGAGGTGGCCAATGAATGAGTTGTTGATCACCCTGAGATGCACGGCCTATCCAGCGTTGTGGTAAAGCCGTATTCAAATGGTCTCGAACACTGCCATGGTAATGTGGAGGGGCACCATCCAACCGCAGAATGAAATCTGGACTATCCGCTTCAAGCTGCGGAAGGAGCCATTGTTGTAGCATATCAAGGAAAACATGTCCGTTCACAGTACGTTCATGAAAGAAAAAGGGCCCATAAACCTTTGCATGGGAAATGGCACAAAAGACATTCACTTTCGGAGAATCGCGTTGATGTTCCAGAGTTGCATGGGGGTTACCAGTTCCCCAAATCCTTACATTGTGTCTATTCACTTTTCCTGAAAGGTGGAAAGTCGCTTCATCACTGTAAACTACCCTCTCATGGAACTCATCTCTTCCATTAATGCGAGAAAATCAACACAGAAGGACACTCGCAAAGCAATAATCGGCGGGTTTTAAGGCTTGAACCAGTTGCAAGTGGTAGGGTTTCATCTGTAAACGTTTCCGGAGAATCCGCCATACAGTTTTTTGTGGTAGTTGAAGTTCTGTCACTCCCCGGTAGGTGGATTTCTGTGGACTCCGCACGAAGCATGTGCGAACGTGTTCGACTGTCTCTTCACTCGTCGACGGACGGCCAGTCGATTTTCGTTTACAGATACAGCCTGAATCCCTAAATTGTGTGTACCACTTACGAATGGATCTCCCATCCGGCGGGTCTTTATCGTATCTGGTACGGAAATGTCGTTGAACACTAGTCACAGAGTTGTTTACATGGTAATCAAGCACACAGAAAGACTTCTGATCCCCAGTCAACGCCATTTTCCTTTACTGCTCTGCTGTTGACATCTTGCGGGTGAACGCGGAACTTTAGAAGTGGACAACTAAACTTTGAGAGTTTACCTTTCATACAATATGTCTCACGATATTATATGTTCATTACATTTCACATAATAAATTTCTGAAAAGCTGCACAACATTTTGACTTGCCCTGTATATAAAAAACAATATTAAGAAACCTCATAGTGTTATTTCCTATCAACATAACTAAACTTCTATATTTGCTTCCAAGAACCTAGTGGAAAGTTTGGACCCCGTGTGTCAAGGGAAATAGAAACTCGGTGCCCTCCAAAAGTCTTCGTTGATGCAAGTGTGAGTGGGAAGATGACGAAACAACATCTGAAGACTTTTTTCTGTCAGTTTTGAATCCAAATTTGTCGAGAAAGTCATTAGTACTTTGTGACTCCTGGTCTGGACATAAGGACGAACAAGTACTACTGGAAGCATATGGCAGAAAAGATGTACATTTAAAAATCATTCCACCTAAAACTAAAAAATATGCACAACCTCTGGATGTGTATTTCTTCAGACAATATAAAATATATGCCAAGAGAATAACAGACTTTATTAGACTACGTTCCAATAATATGCAGCCAAAATTGCATGACAGATTCTTTATCATGAATTTGCATTCTGTCATTTACAATCAGTTATCTGCAGGAATATATAGACCAATGTTTCGTTATGCATGGCAGAATGCTGGCTACGATATTGGTGAACCAGTGGACAACTTCAAAAGTGTAACTGATGTGGCATTCAACACTGATATTATAGAATGTGCAAATATGACATGTAATCAACTTGCTTTTCTACACTGTGTGTTTTGCAGTCATTCATATTACTGTGGTCTCGAGGTAGCATGCTGCCTTGTCACGCAGCGGGCCCGGGTTCGATCCCCGGTCGGGGCAGTTTTTCTGGGTGAGGTTTTTATCGGGATTTTTCCTCACCTGTAAGACAAATGTCAGGAAAACTTTAAGGCACAAACGGTCCCCGAAATCATATGGCCATCATCATCATCATCACCCTTCACCGGTGTGGAAAGCAATGGGAAGCTACCACACCTACAATTCCCTAGTAAAGCTGCAAGCATAGCATGAAAATGCTATGATTGCAGTGAAGGACCTGACTATGAATGGATGGATATTGCTGTGAGCATTTTACTGAAAGTCCCCATTTACATTTATAGATAAGATATCTGCACTGCATATTGCTTCTACAATGACATCTACAGTGATGTCTAGAGCATGATTGCAGAGTTTTGCAGAAAAACGACACCCACCAGGACACTGAGAGGTACGTAATGGTCTTGTAACCAAACTTTCATACAGATATGTTTGTTCGAGCCCAAGTACTTTCCCTGTCAATGCAATGGTAATTACAAAGACTATTCTATACACCATAGAGTAGATGGTTATGACAATACCTACAAGCCATAAGGTCAAGGTTTGAGCCCCAGAGAGATAAGGGTTTTTAAACTGACCCAAACTTTCTGGCAACACCATCCTCCAACAGAAATGAGTACCAGGAGCTTGTTTGGGGATAAACATGGCCATCACACAGGGCTGACATCAAGTGCTGATTGCCTAGAAATGTAGGAGTCTTTAACCTCTACTACCCAAAGGCTTCCTAAGGCCTAAGTAAGAACACTTCACGTTATTCAAAGAATGAAAATATATTCAACAATGACTTTATAATCTTTTTTTTACCATCCTCAAAGTGATACTTGCTCCTTGTGCAAGCTGATTGTGATCAGTTGCAATAAAAAAGAAAGTGAACTGCATCTGAGTACTGCTGAACAAGCAAGAGAGTATAAATCTGAGGATATCAAGTATGTCTTAATTTTTACCTACAAAAACTATCCCACACCATGTTTAAGTACCATGCAGTGTTCTATAAGACGCAGTACTAGACCTACAATTTAGGAATTCACAACTGCGGTTCTGATCAAGTATTCATGCACCTGGGTGATGAATCAGTAGCCTCTCAAGGAGCAGACAAAATTGCATTGTGTTTAATTATTACGACATGTTGTCTGTACATTCTTACCTGTTTTGGTTGTCTTTGTTGAACATATGTTTCAAGGCTTCTGAGCCCCATCATCTGCAATTACAGTAATCGCTGACGATGGGGCTCAGAAGCCTTGAAATATATGTTCGACAAAAACAACCATAAGAGGTACGAATGTACAGACAAAATGTCTTAATTATTAAACAAACCTCTTAATGTTATTTCTATTGTATTTTAAAATTGCATTGCATTTGTTCCACTATGTGAAAACCCTGCCATCAAATATTACACATATTACAGCATTTAGAATCGTAATCGCAAGGTAACTATGATTTAGACATACATTGTAAAAAAATACAAATGTAGATAACAAATATGTGGTTTCAAAGCAAACTTTTTTTGGAAAATAATCAGGATTTTGGAATAACTGAAAAAAATGAAGATAAACCACCAATATCTTGTGTTCCAGATGATTGGATAAATTTAGTACAGCACAATGCCATCATTCTATTCCATGTGGTACTTACGAAACTGAAAAATTTAATTTCAACAGATACTATGGATGAGAAAGGAAGGCACTGAAAAACAAAAGGTTAAATGGTTGAAGATGCGATGGATAAAATATCAGAAAAGCTCTTCTTTGGTAATTCTGTTTAAGACCATCTTGTCTTTTAAATATCTTAATCTTCAAGATTTAAATTAAAATTATTGATACCTCGCCTCATATCCAGTCTTCTAATAAAACCAGTTTCTAAACCTATGTGGTTTCATCTTCAGTAATATCTCAACAGATATTATGTCAATTAAATTAACCTCAAAATATCACTTCCTAAAATTAAAATTAATTGATATTATGTCGTTCAGGAAAACTGCTTCTTACTCCATCTGTTGGTGGATGAGGGGAGGTAATTTAAATCTTAATTAAACCTCATATGATTTTTCCTATAAAAGTTTCCTAAGACATTAAGAACACCGTATGAAGGAAAAGTTATCATTGAAAGAAGAAAACAAATAAAAATCTGCTTATTCTGTTCTAGTTCATTCCTCCAATAAACCATGTCTTCACATAAAATTTTATACTCCACATGTCACTAAACTGGGAATATGAGGGAAAAAGGAGAAGGAATGGGTTTCATTGAAATGTACATGGAAGTTGTGAGAATATTCTTTTTGAAGTATACCAGATAAAAATGCAACTAAAACATTACATGGAATAATTTGGAATAAAAATATCACAAAGGAAACTAAAATGAAAATTTATAACAGCATAATACAGAATATTTTGTCATATGGAAGTGAAACTTGGTCTATGACAGAATTACAAAAAATAAAATTAGAACAGTTGAATTTGATTATTTTAGAAGAAGCCTCCAAAAAACAAGACAGGATAAAATAAGAAATGAATTCCTTTGGAGAGAAATGAATGTCATCACATCGGTTGTTAAGAGGATTGAAAATCAAACGCTTAAATGGTATGGCCATGTACAAAGAATGGAAAATGAAAGATGGCCAAAAAAATATATACCAATGGTCACCCCCTGGAAGAAATAAACGTGGCAGACCAAGATGGAAATGGAAAACCTACGTCAGAGCTATAATGGATTATAGGAATTTGGAAGAGGGAGATTGGAATGATAGAGATAAATGGAAACTGAAGACGGCAAACCTATAAATGGGGGAACGCCGAAGAAGAAGAAGAATACCAAATTCAGAGGAAATAGTTTATGATAGAGATTAATCCCCTCAGTGTTTATAAAGACTGAACCATGTGCACTATTATGTTTATTATTTCACTTCTGGCTGACTCATTGCTGAGGCACCAATCTGTAAGATGATAGAGATTTATATCAATTTATGATGTAACAAAAGTACTGATGACTATTTTATTTGGATGCTTTTTAAATATGCATTATCACTATAGTATTTACCAGACTGATAATACATATATACTAATACTATTATGGCATAACTCATTGTTGAGTTTTAGCCTCTTCTTTGTTAGCAGTTATTAGAACAAGTTAATTAAGTTATGCTTATTTGCCCATAGTTGTCATGAATGATATGTAATCAACATCCCTACCCAATAAGACATCTAGCAGGCTACTAAGGTACTAATAAGATGACGAGGTCTGTAAATTTTGCTTAGAGGTCTTTTCATTCAGGCTAAAGAATCTTTTACGAGCCTGAAAATCTTCAGACTCAGAACCCATGGCTTAAAGTTCATCCATGAGGACTTGCTCCTTGGATTTTTCCATCCTAAAAAAATCCATCGATCCCAGCCAGGTTTGAACCCATGACTCTTGGGACCAGAGGCAAGGTGCATAATCACTAGTCCATGTCCGACAATACATACATACATTTAGAGTAATACTGATAGAAATTATGTTTAATTTAGGCTGACTATTTAACTCATGCCCCAAATGGGAGTCAATGACACAATCACATTTCAATGATTTTTTATTTACAACCAATCACAGTCGTGTTTCGCCTAAAATTTACCAACTAAAGTTTATCATAATAAAGAAAGCACCTCCTTTTCAACATTCTGAATAGGTCATAGCATTATTTTGCAGTGACTGATTCACTAAGAAATATGGCTACCAGATTGTATATATAGTGCATGAATGTCAGCAGACAGCGCATGCGACAGATAATATAAAAACATTTGTAACAATTGATTATACAAAAAAAAAAAACACAGTTTCCACTTTCTTAAACGAATTATTTTCCAGGAAATGACGTTGCAGAAAAATATAATTGACATATTTACATCATACAACATCAAATTAATTAATACCTATAACGATGGTTATAAATTTCTCCACTAGAGTGCATTCTTACAATATTGCGATCCTTTGGCAATAAATAATATTATGATCTGGTTTCAGTGATAAATAAAGGATTAATATAAAATTATAGAATATTCACCTGAAAGGTCCGTCTCCTCAACTTCACCTTTCAGGTGAATATTCTATAATTTTATATTAATTTTGAATAAACCTCAACGGAACACATCATGAATCTTATAAAAGTTGATAAATAAAGGAAGGAAATTAAGTGTACCAATCATTTCTCATTTGTTTTCAAACATCACTGTTTACATTAAATATATAAATATTTTAAAATAACTATAGTTAAATAATGATTTGTGAGAAAATAGCTTAATTTTATTCGTTAAATAGTCCTAACAAATGCCACTCTTGATTTCCAAATTATCTAGATAATTTGGAAATCAAGAGTGGCATTACTTATGATAATGGATAAATTACATATGATGTGTACTGCATTGTTCATGAAAGGAAGTATTTGATATTCTACACTGAAAATAATAAAAGTTTTTTGATAAAGGCATTCATTGAATTATGGTTCTATGATAAACTTTCAAATTCTAATATCTCAAAACATGGTTCTTGCTACTAATATCACTATGGTTCTCACCACCTCAATTATGTTTACATACCATTGGAGTAAGATTTTTCATGGTAAAATTCCTATATCTTACCTCTCCATCTAATTCAAGAACAAGTCGCAATACAATACTCCGTGTGCAGCAGGATGTTGAGGTCCAAAATTAAGGCTTAAATTGCGAACTTTCTTCTCCACTGGGGCTAATTTATGGTTCCATGGAGGCATTTTCCATTTATTTGACATCTCATCTGGGTACATCACCGGTCCATCAAATTGTTTCGTGAATTCGGCATCAGGAAACCATTTTTTGGCTCCGCGATTCTGTGGACTACATATTATTACAATTAAGATTTACAATGCTTCTTGAATTAAAATTTTTAATGTAAGAGAAGATGAAAATTATCCATCCCCTATACAGTCACTCAGTATTTTAGTTTACAGGTGGCATCAGGGAGTTGTTAGAAGCTTCTAAGATGCCGCTCCAATCACCAAAAACTGAAAACAGTTATCTGCCAATAATGTCTTCGATAATAATTCAAGATTCATTTGATTCTGATAAGAAAACATAATGTAAAAATTCCCACATTTATTAGTCTATATTAATGTCTTCGATTTTTAAATGACGTTTCCATGTCCACTCCATGTGGATATAATTATCTTAACAGCTTTGCAACTTTTGTCTTATGCAGTACTGTTATAATATAGTATGTTAGTGCCATTGAATAAAACACAACAACGCCGCTTGATGTGCTAAATACTTATGCGTGGAAAATAGACCTAACCAACCACAAAGCAAAGCGTCTTTAAACTAAATGACTGAGATGATTTTACATAGAAATGCTATCCTCTCCTATCATTTAGAAAATCTATATTGTTACCTCCAGCTGCCAGAAGTTTACCCCCCCCATTTTATTTTCAGACGGAACTCCATGATGCTATTGAATCTCTAACTTTAGTAAATAGGATGAATATTATTGTAAATAGAATCTGCACATTTTGCATATTAAAAATTACATAGTGTTGTTTCCATTCATTCTAGGCTAATAGAAAAGTTTCATAATATATAGTGAAGTATTTAATTAAATAGCTTGGGATTACTTCCAAGTACAAAATATATAATGCTAGGTGTAGAAGTAGAAACCATAGGAATAAATAGTTGTGTCTCATTGGTAATAACAATTTGGATATTTATACCTATGTTGATATTAAAATATATTTCCTTCACCATAGAGCATTCTTTATAAATACTCGGAGGAAGACATTGATGAACACCATCTCGACAACTGTACATGTCTAAATTCTCAAAATATTGTAGAAAAAATTGACTAATGACTTCAAAATACAGCACATTAGATACACAACATATTTAAATATGTCCTGTGTTCAAGCCGCAGTCTGAGCATATAATTTTTCTCTCAAATTATGATTTATCCATTATAGAGATGTATGAAATGAATAATAAAAACATATTAAATATAATTTGAAAATAACGATACCTACATGCAATATGCAAAAATAAAAATATGGCAACAGGATCTCCTGCATTAATAACTAAAGGCCTAACAAGGGAATTTTCACAGTTTTGAAATACTAATGAGTATTGTATATATATATATATATATATATATATATAGAAAAGTCCACCGGTCTCGAGGTAGCGTGCTGCCTGCCACACAGCAGGCCCGGGTTCGATCCCTGTCAGGACAGTTTTTCTGGGTGAGGTTTTTCCTCACCTGTAATGTCAGGAAAACTTTAAGGCACAAACGGTCCCCAAAATCATATGTCCATCATCATCCTTATCATTATCACCATCATCATCCTTCACTGGTGTGGAAAGCAATGGGAAGCTACCACACCTACAATTCCCTAGTAAAGCTGCAAGCATAGCATGAAAATGCTATGATTTGCAGTGAAGGACCTGCCTTCGGGCAGAATTACTATGGATGGATATATAGAACTTTATATATAGGAAGTTCTATAGGCCTACTCTATGTAAAATTTAGCAGTGAGTTTAAAGTTTGTAACAAAGTATAAGAAATTAATATAAGTATATGAAAAAAAGATTAACAGGCCTTAAAGATATGCCTACAAGAATCAACATATTTTTTGTCAAACAGGATGAGTAGGAGTTTGGAATGGATAGCTAATGATAACTTTGTAGTAGTAATTCTATAGGAGGGTATGTGGATGTCCCGCGCCATAGCCGAGCGGTTAAGGTAGGAAGCCTTGGCGCAGAGCTACGGGACTTGCGCTGGTTCGAGTCTCCATGGGGGAAGAAATTTTCTCATGGTATTTCGGCCAGTATGGGACCGGTGCCCACCCAGCATCGTGAGGCAATTGGGTAGCTACAATAAGTAGTGGCTCCAGGTTGAGGAACCAGCTATAACGGCTGGGGGACTCGACATGCTTACTACATGTCACCCCTACACTGGCTGTTGATTATCTACCTCTGTGATTGACACATGTGGATGTGAAGGGCCAGCAGCCGGCTGGTAAAAAGGGCAACCGCTGAAAAGTGGAAAGACCCTCAATCGGAATCGGGTATGTGGATGATAGGAGACTTGTGACATAATGAGAAGAGAAAAATATCTACAATACTGCTGTCTGAGAATGAAATCAATATTCCATATGCCCATTCGACAGTAATATAGGGCCTACCTTGCTTCTTAAATTATAAATATAAATAAATATCCTCAACTTATGTCCAACTCAGGGTCGGGTTGAGGGATGACATGAGATGAAACCCCTTATATAGAAGACTGTGACAAGGGTGCCAGCCAACCATGCCTGACACACCATCACAGGGGCAGATGAACAAAATGATGGAATGATATTGTGACAGAGGAAATCGGGAGAAACCCCAAGAAAAACCTGCCCAAGCTCCGTTTCGTCCACCACAAAACTCACATGGAGTGACCGAGACACGATCTCGGGACCCCAGCGGTAAGAGGCAAGCGTCTAACCACTTGTGCCATGGTGCTTCTTGAATTACCCGACTATAATACACATTTCTAAGTTATAATGCACAGTTAAAGATCTTAGTGTATAAAATCTTCTCCTGGCAAGTCATGTCCCTATAAGTCCCTGAAGGTATGAGGCATGTAAAAGTACCTACAATGGGAAAGGTAAAGAAAGAAAGGAAAAAAGAAAAGTGCTCTGAAGTAGAAATGAGTTTTAGGATATGGTCTTGCTTTTGTTTATCATCTAATGTGATTCTTGAATCACAAATAATGCATCATATTATAGTTCCATCCTTTCAATGAGATCCAGTTTGAACATCTGTGACAGAGTCACTAAATACTAAACTTGTTACACATTAAGCAATTTAGATTCACAAATGGAAACAAAAATAATTTTTATTCCCTATTATGATACCATGATATTTAAATTTCAATCTGAAGAAAACTCGAAGTTGACTTGTCAACAATTAGAATGTGAAAAGTAAATGCTTCTGATTTCAGTTAAATTTAAAAAAAAAAATGAAAATTTTTCATTGTTTGTATTTAAATTTTGTTCAGTCCCTGTGTTCACTGAAAGAGACCAGTTCTCTACTCAAATGTTCATGGCAAGTTGATGAGAAGTTAATATAATATTGATAAACAATAATTTAATATATATTGGACATTGATGACAGAATTTGCTATATGAAAATACTAAAAAAGTAACACAAAAAAGATCAGAAAAGGGAGGGGGATATGGGATTATGGGCAGAATGGAGGAAAGAAGGCCTAATGGTCATAAAAAAAAGTAATTGATAATTGCCCCCATTCTCAATTTCAAGCAACATCTCACTAATTTGAAAATACAATAGGAAGTAACATTATGAAGTAATTCTTAATATTTAGGCTAATCATTAGGTATGGTCTATATATTCTTACCTCATATGCTCGTTCTGTTTTTTGACATATGTTTCAAGGCATGTTAAAAAAAAAAAAGAAACAACCATATGAGGTAAGAATATATAGACCAAACTTAATGATTAAATATCTCACTCATTGGTTTCTTTCAGAGAGCTATAATTTGTCTAATTTTGTTTGAGATTTCTCTATCTTAACTTCTATTTAAATTTTTCGCACTTTTTCTACTAAAAACCACAAAATTGTTGTAGGAAAAATCTAAATTTGCTTTTCATGAAACAGTAACACCAGGCAAATGGAGTGAGCTACATGATCTTTATGGGAAACCAGATATAATAAGGAGCCTCGTTCAAATCAACAAAGCCTATTAGTTCAAAAATTTTAAAATCCCAAACAATGAGCAACCTTTGTGATTCCTATCTTAAATTAGCAGTGCTAGAGTTTAGAGTAAAGATTATATTATCTTAATCAGATTAAAAGTTTAAAGTTCTACTGAGCAAGAGAAATTAATCACAATCTAAAGTATACATAATAATTGATAAGTTTATAAATTAATAATATTTTAACACTATGTAATAATTCCATATTGGAAAATTATAAATTCTTGAAGTGATTTATTACTTACTTACTTACTCACTGGCACTATCAAACCCGTAGGTTTATGACCATGTGGACATAAGCTCTCCATACATCCCTATCCTGAGCTAATGTTTTCCAATCATTCCCTGTATAATCTACTTCCCTCAAATCATAGTTAATGTTATTCTCCCACCTCATTCTTGGTCTACCAACTGGGCGTTTTCCCTCTGGCTATCCTACAAGAAGCTTCCATGCAAGTCTTTCATTCCCCATACATGCAACATGTCCTGCCCATCGCAGTCTATGAGACTTAACTGTTCTTATTATATCTGGCTTCCTATAAAGACTATGTAGTTCATTGTCAGGCTTCTCCATTCACCTGTCTGTTCATCTCTCTTTGGTCCAAAATTTTACTAAGTACTTTATTCTCAAGTACTTGTAATCTCCTTTCCTCCCTTAAACTAAGAGTTCATGTTTCACACCCATATAATATAATTGATAGAATAATAGTTTTATATATTTTCAGTTTAACGTTTTTTGAAAGGAGTTGGGACATCAAAAGTCTCTGCAATGATTAATAGCATGCATTTCCAGAATTGAGCCTATGTTTAATTTCTTTGTGCATCTCATTCCTATTTGTGATTATTGTTCCTAGGTATTTGAATTCAGCCACTTCCTCAAAATTTCCCTCATTTGTCATTAGCTGTCCATTTTCATTATATAATGTATTTCTACATGTGACCATATATTTAGTTTTACTGATATTTACTTCCAGTCTTAATTTCTTAGTGTTAGTCAATAGTGTGTGCATGTTGGCCTTTAGTATCTCCTCGCTATCGGCCAATAGTACTACATCATCAGCATAAACTAACAGCTTATTAATACCATTGAGTTGTAAGCCTTCCTCATTCTCTAAAGATTTAATGGCATGCTCAAGTACAAAATTAAATAATAGAGGAGATAGTGCATCTCCTTGTTTCAACCCATTCTGGATTTCAAAGTGTCCGAAAACTGTTTGCCTACATGCACCCTACTCTTTGTGCCATTTAGACACATTCGTATAAGTCTAACTTTTTAGGAATTCCGAACTCCAACAGGATACTATATAACTTCTCCCTCTTAATTGAATCATATGCTTTTTTGAAGTCTACGTATAGGTGATGTACAGTACCATTAAATTCCCATTTCTTTTCTAAAATCTGTCTTATACTAAAAATCTGATCTCTTGTAGACTTGTTTCTCCTAAATCCATATTGATGATCTCCTAGAATGTCGTCAATATAGGGAGTAAGGTAAGGTAAAGTGATCCCACTACAGGCCTCAGGAGGCCCTTGGGGTAGTAGGAGGTTAAGGCTCCCACTTTTTCTTGACAATCAGCACTTGATGTCAGCCGGGTTGTCAGCCCTGCGTGACGGCCGACTTTACCCCAGAACAAGCGTCTGGTACTCATTTCAGTTAGAGGCTGAGTCGACCCCAGGGTCATAGTGCCGCCAGAAGGTTTGGGTCAGTTTAAAAATCCTGACCCACCGGGACTCGAACCCTCGACCTTCCGGCTTGTAGTGCAGTGCCTTAACCACTATGCTACGGTCTGCTGACTATATATTTGTTAGAATTTTGTACGAAGTTGAAAGTAATGAGATGCCCCTGTAGTTGTTGCAATCAGTTTATCTCCTTTCTTATAAATTGGTACCATAATTGATTCTTTCCATTCATCTGGAAGAGCTTTTTTCCCAAATCATACTAAGCAACCAGCGTATCTTGTCCATCAATTTTTCTCCCCTGATTTTATCAGTTCTGCTGGGATCTCATCTGAACCTGATGCTTTATACGTCTCCAATTTTTCAATCGCCATTTCAACCTCTAATGCACTTGGTTCTGCAACTAGCATTTCTGCTGTCTGTAAATTATCCTCCTCAATGTCGTGTTCTGTATGTACATTTAATAGCTGATTAAAGTAACTTTTCCATCTATTTAATATACTCCTGGAATCTGCAATCAAATCCCCATTTTCATTCCGAATTATGTTTGTTCTAGCCTGAAACCCTTTCTTCTCTATACTAATTCCCTGATATAATTCTCTAATGTTCCTATTTTTTGCGTTCATTTCAAGATCATTAATCCTCTCTCTCAATATTCTCTCTTTTTGCTCTTCAGTAACTTGTTGGTTTCCCGTCTAATACTACCCAATTGCTCTAAATTTACCTCATTTGGCTTGTGTAACCATTTCATTTTTGCTAGCTTTCTTTTCTTTACAATGTCGGCACATTCCTCATCAAACTATTTCTTGTTTTGCCTCTTTTTTTTTAAACAACCAATGCTTTCTGATGCTGACAATTTAATAGTATCTCTTATAGCCTCCCATTCTTTATTTATATCAGTTTCTTCTTCGTTTGCCACATTGTCATCTGAAGATTCCAGTACTTCAAATCTATTAGCAATTTTGATTTGATATTCTTGCCACATTTCATCAATTTTCAAGTTTTTTAAATTCATATTTTACAGAATCATCTTTAGCGTTTGTTCCTCTCATTAACGATAGCCGTTGTCTGATTTTCACTCTGACCAGATGATGATCCGAATTGCAGTCTGTCCCTCTAACTGATCTAACATCGATGATGCTACTGTGCCAGAGTTTGTCCACTAATACATGATCTATTTGGTTCCGATTTTCGCCATCTGGAGACGTCCAGGTGTACTTATGAATATCCTTATGCTGAAATGTTGTGCTCTTAACAATGAGATTCTTTGATGTGGCGAAGGTGACTAATCTAACCCCATTGTCGTTATTATCTTCATGAAGACTGAATTTTCCTATTGTTGATTTGAATATATCTTCCCGCCCCACTTTTGCATTAAAATCTCTAAGACAATTATCATAAGATATCGTGAAAGGCTATCAAATACGCATTCTAATTCTTCATAGAACTCATCCTTGATCTTGTCATGTTTATCTTCTGTGGGGGCATGTACATTTACAATTATAAAATCATGTTGTTTACCCTTAATAAACAAAATTTAAAAAAAAATAGAAATCTATTTGTAATCACAATAATACAATTTACGAATAAAACTATAAAATAGTGACCTATAGGTCCGTCTCCTCAACTTAAGATGTTTTAATACTCTGTAGGCCTTTCGGGGCTAATCCCATCATCAGCAGAACAAAGTAGGCCTGTATTTGTTGACCCTCCTTGAAGCATGAATATCAACAAATATAGACCTACTTTGTTCTGCTGATGATGGGACTAGTCCAGAAAGGCCTATACAGTGTGTTAAAACATTGTAAGTTGAGGAGACGGACCTATAGGTGACCATTTTATAGTTTTAACAACATTAACCATGATTTGAGGGAAGTAGAATGTACAGGGTGGTGATTGGAAAACATCAGCTCAGAATAGGGAAGAATGGACATCTTATGTCCATGGCAGTCATGAACCTACAGATTCGATAGTGCAGTCTATTAGTTAGGTATTTCCCTCATTTGTCATTAACTATTCATTTCTACTATACAGTGTGTACATAAAAGAATATAGCAGTTTCGAGTAATAATATTATCACTCAGATGAGGCATAGAAAGTTGTGTGTTTCTATGGTAACAATAATAACAATAATAGCAACTCCTCAACAGAAAGCGTTTTGAGAGTTGTAAATCAGTTGCGACAGTTCAATGCGTTTTGTAAGCAGTTATATTATGATTCCCCCAATGCCAACAACATCCGTCAATGACATAATCAGTTCGCAACGACTCGTTATCTGTGTAAAGGCAAAAGTGTGGCACAATCAAGAGCGTCTGAGGAGAATGTCGCTGCTGCTGCTACATTTCAAATGTAAAGTCAGCGTAATCAGTAGGCTTTAAATCCTGTAACAATATTGTAAACAGTAGGAATGCATATGAAAGCGTTTTCATAAGACCTTCCACACTGTCATTACTGGATTGGTCGTCATGGTCCAGATGACAGTGCTTGTCTCCAGTGGCCTCCTAGATCATCAGATCTCACCCCATGTGATTTTTTCCTTTGGGGTTTTGTAAAGGACAGAGTATACATGCCTCCATTGCCTGCTAACCTGCCCGAGTTGACACGATTTGGGAAGCTGTTTATGCCATCAATCCAGACATGCTTATTAATGTATGGGAAGAATTAGCCTACAGGTTGGATATGTGTCATGTAACAAACTGGGCTCGCATTGAACACCTATGAACTTATAATGTAAACTGGAGATATTACTCTTTCATTTAACATGAGTTTTGGTTTTGTCATAGTTAGTTAAAGTTTAATTCAATGCCTTTAAAATCGCTATATTCTTTTATGTACACCCTTAGACAAAAAAAAAGCCATCCGCAGATTCTTTCAATCGAATGGGACACTTAGTGAGCTCTCGCAGAAGCTGTATTCACATCAACACGTTTTCAGTAATTGTACTGGGTTGTTTGCTAGTTAATGCAGTGCACACTCAAGCAACATGAAATAGAGAGCTCGGCTTAGTGTGTTTCCATGGTCAAGAGGTTAAACGGACATCACCTGCGTTCGTAACCTCACAGGTTCGATTCCCGTTCTACTTTTTTTAACTGAATGTTAGAATAGCATTTCCCCTGTAATATAGTTTCATATTTAATTTTATATTTGAGTTTTATGGCTTTAATGCACACACAAAACATAAATTAAAACCTTATTCTAATAAATAAATGAGGAAAGAAAATAATATCTTCTAAAATGAAAACTTTAACAAAAACAAAATCAACAGCATCTATTATCGTCCTCAATCTGCTGGGCATTGATGCAATCAAATTTCTACAGGCATGTGGATGATCGGCTAGAGCATCCCAGACATCTTGAATTTGTGCCCATAAGCCATCTTTTGTGCATCTGCAGGCCAATTAAGAGTTTATCTCTATTTTCATCTTACTCCACACATTTTCGATTGGATTCGAATCTGGTGAACAGGGAGGCCAGTCTATCACTCTGATATCCTGCCTCTCCAAGAATGAGTTTGAAACTGCACGACAAGTGTGGACATGATGATTATCCTGTACGAATTCAATAATTCCATCAGGATATGTCATCCTCACAGATGGAATCAAGATGTTCTCTAGTATAGCCTTATACTGCACATTGTTCAGTGTGTCGTCCAGCTTCCACAATACACCCAGACCATCCTGTGATACCCAGTTCCAATATGATACAGATATGCAACCATGACGAAATTGTCTAGCCACGTATGTATTCTGCATCGTACTGAGACCTCTTTTGATGACAGACAATCACTTTGCCCTCATGAGTAGAAGAAAATGTCACCTCGTCTGAGAATATTATATTATTCCAATCAAGGTTGGCATTTTCCTCTGAAAAGGCGAGCCGAAACAATCTGTGATTTTCTGTCAGGTGTTCCTTCTTTGCTGCTGTCCGTACAAAAAGTCCTGCATCATTTAAATGCCACACAGCTGTCCGAGCTGATCCAGGGAATTGAGAATTTGCTTTAATTTGAGAAGCAGTTTGGAAGGGGTTCCTATGGGCTTCTGCAATTAAAGCTTCATTCTCTTGGGGAGTGGAAACACGTCTTCTTCCTAAATCAACACGACGGTTTTCAATCCCTTCCCTGGATAATATCACCCACCTCTGACCTGTAGATGCAGGGACTCTCAAATGCTTTCCAGCCTTACGAGCAGAAAAACCTGCAACGTTTACCAGAGCAAGGAGAGACTGCCTTGTGCCTATGTTCTTGTGTGTGCGCTGAGGCATGGTAAAACTTGATATGATTAATTATAAACAACTTAGAGGCTGTTGCTTTTGTGCAGACGTCTGCGCATCACAGTCTATTGTGCAACACATTGAAATTACCTAGAAAAAACCCTGAATGTGGTAAATATAATTATCACAATAATGACATTAACATTGATTTAATTCAAATGTTAAATTATATATTTTTTACCTTGTATACTACCATCTTCCACAACTATTTAAAATTTTCATTGATTTCACTCTAGGCCGTTGGAAGCATGCTTCATCTTCTGGAGTTGTTGTAGTAGTATTAAATTATCTGTATATGTCTAGTAGAGGGTTTTGCTCATTAGGCACATTTTCGTTGAGAATGATTGTATTCTTGGCCTCCTTGATAATTTTGATTTCTTCTAAAATGTTAATTTTGTGTCTGTTGCTTTCTCTGTGTATAATTGATATTGTTGAAACTGTGGCCGCTTTCTGAAATGTGTTTAGCGAAATTTGATTTGCCTTCTCCTTTAACAATCAAATCAAATTTCACTAAACACATTTGAGAAAGCGGCCACAGTTTCAACAATATCGATAATGCAATGCCAATTATGCTAAGAGAAAACAACAGACACAAAATTAACATTTTAGAAGAAATCAAAATTATCAAGGAGCCAAGAATACAAACCTTCTCAACGAAAATATGCTTAATGAGCAAAAACCTCTACTAGACATATACAGATAATTCAATACCACTACAACAACTTCAGAAGATGAAGCATGCATCAAAAGGCCTAGAGTGAAATCAACGAAAATTTTAAATAGTTGAGGAAGACGGTAGTATACAAGGTAATGTATATATATATATATATATATATATATATATATATATAGCATCGTTATAGCCTCAACGGTATAAAAAATAATTATGAACTTAAAAAGTATAGATTAATTCAAATGTCAAAATAAAATGTATTTAATTCATAAAATATTTAATACAAATATCACAAAAAAACTGCATAATTGAAGACGTGAACCTGCGACATTCATTAACAGAAACAGTGACCACGGACTTTACCGCTGACCTATTACGACATGTAGGAGAGTCTTCAGTTCATACCGTATAACACAGCACAATTATGACTAGTTTCCTAGCTTGAACCCAGCGCTGTGCCAAGTATGACTTAGAAGAAATGTGCATTCAAGAGATGACTCTTTTTTTTTGTCTAAGGGTGTCCACCCGGTATAATATACAGGGTTATTCTAAATGATGGACCCATTTTTAAAGATTAGTATTTATTAAAGTAAATCCAAAATGAACAATATTTATACCAACGGAAAGTGAAGTTTCAAAGTTTTTTTGCAAAACATTATAAATGTTCAATGTATCCACCGTCTGCTGCACGGCAAACATCTATGTGATAGCCGAACTCGTCCCACACACGAGAAGGTGTATCTATTGTTACTGAGTGCACGGCAGCAGTGATACGGTTCCGCAGATCGTCCAGAGTTATTGGTAGAGGTGGGACGTAAGCATTTTCCTTAACATAACCCCGTAAGAAATAGTCACATGGGGACATATCAGGAGATCTCGGTGGTCAGAAGTGTAGAGCCAGGTCTTCATTTCCCCTGCGACCTATCCAGCACTGAGGAAGGGATGCATTCAAAAAGCCTCGTACATGAAGGTGCCAATGGGGCGGAGCTCCGTCCTGTTGGAAAATGAAGTCCTGTGAATCTTCCATAACTTGCGGGAACAGACATTGTTCCAACATGTCCAGGTACGTTGTTCCAGTTACAGTTCTTTCCGCAAAGAAAAATGGTCCATAAACCTTTGTACGGGATATGGCACAGAACACGTTTATCTTCGGCGAGTCTCTTTCGTGTTGCAATGTTGAATGTAGATTTTGCAAACCCCATGTGCGAACATTATGTCTGTTCACTTTTCCACTAAGGTGGAAAGTCGCTTCATCGCTAAAAATGATACACTGTAGAAACGCATCATCCTCCATCATTCCTAGCACATAACCACAAAGTTTGAGACATAACTCTTTGTCATTAGGGTTGCAAGCTTGCACAAGTTGTAATCGGTAGGGTTTGTACAGCAAACGCCGTCTCAGAACTTTCCAGAGAGTTGATTGGGGTATTCCAAGTTCTCTACTAGGTCTATTGGTAGACTTACATGGACTGCGAACAAAACTATCTTCAATACATCTGACATCATCCTCTGACACACGCTGTCGGCCTGTGCTTTTCCCTTTACACACACTTCCAGTCTGTTGAAAATGCGTAAACCAACGGCTAATGCTGTTTCTAGTTGGTGGATCAATACCGAATTTGTTACGAATTGCCCGCTGCAGTACAATTTATTACTCACCTTTTGCAAACTGAAGAACGCAGAAAACCTTGTGCTCCAACGGTAGTCATCTCACCCACAACTGAGAGGGAGAGGGAAATGAATGGCGGCCTATTGCCGCGCGAACTCTATTGGCCGCTTCTGGAACCATCATTGCCTGCCGAAACTTCCTCTTTCCATTGGTATAAAGATTGTTCTTTTTGGATTTGTACTTTAATAAATACTAATCTTTAAAAATGGTCCATCATTTAGAATAACCCTGTATTACTATGTGTTACCTTAAATTTAATTTTATTGATGTTTACTTCCAGCCCCAATTTTTTAGTGTTAATGAATATAGTGTGCATTGGTCCTTAGTATCTCCTCACTATCACTTAATAATACTACATCATCAGCATACACTGCTTATTAATACCATTGAGAGGCCAAATATAGTTTGAGTGAATATTTGTATTTTGCTTAGCTTTTTCATTTTGAAGTTCAATAATGCATTGTATATGTTGGCAACAATGTGTGATTCTAAATTATATCCACTTTCAACTGCTGGCACATGTGTATGGAATCTGCTTTGGAGTTACAAAAAATGTTTGCTTCACATTTATAGGGATTGTTCTTAAAACTTAAAAAGCTGTAAAACTGAAATAACTCTAACTTGACATTTGATGTGGCATTTATTATTAGTTAGATTGCATTTTATTTAGTTAGCTTTTAAATATAATTTCATTTGAATGATTCAGATTGTAAAAAAAAAAAAAAAAAAAAAGTTGAGAAGTAGGTATCCAAAAATGCATACTTACTGAGGAAAACTTTAAAATAACTTGACCAATGAATTTTTCCAAGTTCTACAGAATAGCAATGGTTATTCGCAAACTTTATGGAATTGTCGCCAGATGGAACCACATCTGTGAAATCGCAAAAAAAATTCCCAAACATGTTTATATGAAATTGATGTGCATTAACTTCACCTTTCATAACCTAACAAAATAAATTACATACAAATTATTTAATAAACTAATCTAGAGCACACTAACTTTATCAATCAGAACCTAACAAAATGAAGTGAGTAAACATTCATTTCTTAAAATATGTTATGAAATTAATTGTGAATGTTGGTAATTCCAATTTCACAATATGTCCTGCCATCTGACAACAATTTTATATGCATTTGCAGATGCACTTCACAATTCTATAAAACTTCGGAAAAAAAATTGAGAGATAAATGTGACAATTTGTGTACCTAGTTAAATACTTAATAATTGTATCATTGCAAAATATTTAAAATAGCACGAAATGTTAGTAAGGACAGAAAAACATATATAGAGTATCATAGGAATGTTGGGTATTTCTATGCCAGGATACCACCTGTGATATTTAATTATAGAATAAGTGACTGATATCATGTTTGCCAACATAACACACAATCCCGCTAGAGCCAATTGCCAACATGTTAACTGACATTATAAGGGAAAAGTCAGGGTGAGAAAATGATCATGTAAGCGTTAGTTTGAAAAAGTTACAGTGAGAAAATTGGTGAGTTAGTTAGTGTACTTGATATTAGTTTAGGATTTACTGGTTTGTTAGCATGTTTTTGTGATAAGTTGGCTACATTGCCTGGGCAATAACTAATATATAATTTACATCGTAAATATGGTGATTTTAGGTTAATTTCAGCTCAACTTCTCACTTCATTTTAATGTACTTCTCACATTTTTCTCTCTCAGGTAATTACTCACATATTGCAACATTTTTTGTTGAATTTATGTAAGTAGCACGATTGCATAGAATCCCCGAACGATGTATGGATAAAACGAATTATTCTAATGCTGAGCTCTTTTACAGGGGCCATCCAACTCGACTGTTGCCGAATGGTGAAGGAAGCATTATTCAGAATATCCTTTTTTCCCTACTGAATACAAAACCAAAATAAGGTTAGGCTTCTAGATTGCATTTTATGAAGATACTGTACTGTCCGCCAGTAAAATCATTGTAACAAATTGGCATAAAATGTGTTTCCTTTTGTGACCATAATCTCAACAAATAATATATTTTTAAAAGTCAATTTGGGTAATGTTCAATAACAATTCAGAATGTTAAGAAATTATAGTATATAAAAAAAATTTCATAAATGCAGATTTAAATATGAAAATTAAATCTTACTTCGTAAAATACAATGATCCCGCATTCTGCAGAAGTGTTTTTCCTCCAACAGATACTTGTCCTGGGCTTTTACGTAATAAAGTTACCAAAACGGACGCCATCTTGCCGTTTAGTAAAAGCAAGGAGACATAGAGGAGCTACATCCTGCGTGTATACATAATAAAGAGAAAAGTGCACACAATTGAGCTGATTGGGTTATCGCTGGAGCTGATTTGCATTAACTTTACTGGGTTATCGCTCGCCAGGCTTATAGACCAAATTGTCACTGGTGTCAACGCCAAACGTAGTACAATAGCAGTCTTCCTTGACATTGAGAACGCGTTTGACACAACTTGGATAAACGGATTGATATACAAGCTAATCAATTCCAAATTGATCCAAATTTAGTCAAAATTATAATAATAATAATAATAATAATAGCTTTTTATTTTACCTGGCAGAGTTAAGGCCTTAAGGCCTTGTCAACCACTCAACCAGGTTTAAAAAAAATACAAAAGAAAAGTCTTAAATCTAAATTACAATATATATATAAACGATTACAAGTTATGAATACAATACAATTAATATTTATAATGTATTTTGATTTACTCTAAATTTAACGAATTAAATATATAATATGTACAAGATATATAAAAAAAACGAGGAAAAGATTAATGACATAGTATAAAATTAAATAAATAGAGAAAAATTAATTATTAGACAACAGGTAACTGTATAAGCGTGACTTAAAGGTGCCAAGTGTGCGGCAACCCCTGATATCTTGAGGAAGGAGATTCCAGGAGCGGGCGGAGGCTACTGTGAAGGAAGTAGAATAGGAGGAAGTGCTATGAAGAGGAATTGTTAGCAGACTGCTATCTTGTGACCTAGTGTCAATATTGTGGTAGGAGGATAACTTCTCAAATCTGGACGCCAGGTAAGTAGGAATGTAGGAATTCAGAAGCTTGAAAAGTAGCGAAAGAGAGTGCAATTTACGTCTGTCAGTAAGACGGAGCCAAGAGAGGTTATTA
This sequence comes from Diploptera punctata, assembly GCA_030220185.1. NCBI lineage: Eukaryota > Metazoa > Arthropoda > Insecta > Blattodea > Blaberidae > Diploptera > Diploptera punctata. The sequence goes on along the minus strand of JASPKZ010007371.1, from coordinate 67,266 downwards.
AAGTGTTCGGAAATATGGTCATAACGGCGGATATTGAAAATGAATCGAATGCAAGCATTATGAACACGCTGCAGTCTCTGCGACAAGGCATAGTTTAGATCATTATATATAATGTCACAATAATCGAAGTGTGGTAACACAAGATTCTGCACTAGGATTTGTTTTAACGAAACTGGGAGAAAATTCTTTTTAAACGTCTAAGATAATGTAAGATGGAAAAAGTCTTTTTACATATGTGTTTCACTTGTGTTTGCCAGGTTAGATTTGCGTCTAGATGTAGTCCAAGATCTATTACTGAAGAAGAATAAGGGATAATTATATTATTTATAGTAATGTTTGGAAGTGTAGATATGTCAAAGGTTGTAAGCAGTCTTTGTTGTCCCATTAGAATTACTTGTGACTTGTTAGGATTTAGATTTAGACCGATACTTGAAGACCAGTTAAAGATGGATATGAGATCGTCATTCATTTTCATCAAGCTGTTATAGAGAGAATGAGGAGGTGAATGTAGGTAAATTTGGAGATCATCAGCATAGAGGTGATAACGGCAGTGCTTTAGTACAGTTGGCAAATCATTATGTAGATTGAGAAAAGAAGAGGTCCGAGAACACTGCCCTGGGGGACTCCAGCCGGCACGTTACGCCAAGACGAAGATCTAGAGTTTAATGAAACGTATTGTTGACGACCGTGCAGGTATGAGTCGAACCAGGATACAGCGCTGTCAGACAAATGTAGGTGCTTGAGCTTCATCATAAGTAAGTCGTGGTCTACTGTGTCAAAAGCTTTGCTGAAGTCAAGTAAGGTTAAAGGAGTCAATTGACGTCTGTCCACGGCTTCACGAATATCTTCGGTAATTTTTAGCAAAGCTGTGGTTGTGCTATGACCAGATCTAAAGCCGGATTGATAAGGATCAAGGAGGTGATTTTCTTGGAGACAATCAGTCATTTGCTTATGTACAATATATTCCAGGGCTTTAGATAATGTCGGAAGGATGCTAATCGGTCGGAAGTCATTACAGTTAGTAGGTGTACTTATTTTTGGTATAGGCCGAACTCTAGACTGTTTCCATACAATAGGGAAGATAGAAGTTATAAGGGAAGCATTGAAAATATGAGTCACTGTGGGTAGTATAATGTCAATGATTTATTTAGCATTAAAATGCTGATGTTATCTGTTCCTTGCGCATTGGATTTAATCCGCTTGAGTGCTTTTTTAACATCTATAGGCGAAATGTCGTAAAAGTAAAATTTATCTCTTCCTATATGTGGGGATGGGGATAAGTCTTTAAGAATGTCTATTTTAGTCTTGTTGTCTGGAGGTGTCATGGGTATTGAGGTAAAATGTTCATTTAAGTCATCTACAGAAATGTCTATAGAGTCAGTTGAGGGATTCAACTGTCTAAGTCCCATTGCACGGAGATTTCGCCAAGTGTCCCGTGCACTTATTTCAGGTCCGATTATACTGTGGGCGTGTCGTAGTTTGGCATTACGTATAGTTTGTGTAGTTGTGTTTCTAAGTTGTTTGTACAGTTGCCAGTTCTCGTCATTTTTATGTCGTCTGTATGTTCGGTATGCTTTGTCTCGTTTTGACATAAGTTCACGTATTGAATCATTCATCCAGGGAGCAGGGGAGCGGGAAATCGTCGGGTTTTTTACTGGTGCATGTCTGTCGTATAGTTGTAGTATCAGTGTATTAAATGTGTCTACTTTTTCATCAACTGATCTAAGATTCCATATTGAAACCAAGGTAGTTCTAAAGCGTCTGATTTTAGTTTAGTATCGTCTATGTTTTGTAAATTTCTGTACGTAATCAATTTAGAGCTTCTTTTAGGACATTGGAGTGAGTATTCTACGAATACAATGTCATGAGCAGATATGCCAGGAGCAGGAATTTGTCCATATGACAGTACTTTCTGTGGATGTGTAGTCACAATTAAGTCCAGTAGAGTGTCGGTAGTAGCAGTATGATGGTGGCCGAGAGAGGAACAATGGTCATATTAAAGCTTTGGAACATATTTTTAAGTTGTATGGCTGGTGAGTCAGTCTGAAAGAAGATTGTATTAAAATCGCCTGCGACAATAACGTGTTCATAATGAGGCAATGAATCGTTCAGAGCGTTTTCTAGATCCGAAAGATGCCCAATTTTTGGAGGTTTGTATACAATGCATAAGAGACTTTTTTTAGACTGGCTTGAATTTCTACGAATAAGAACTCGGGGCGAGCGGAATATACAGAAGGGGACTTGTGGACAATTCTTGGATTAAGCTCATTTGATATAAAGGCACAAACTCCTCCACCTCTTTTATCTATTCTGTCATTTCTGAGCAGTGTATATCCGTCTAGGTGAACAAGGGACGAAGGTATGGATGGGGTGAGCCAGGTTTCCGAAATTAAAATGGCGCTCAGTCCAAGAGATGAAAATATGGTTTCAAACTCATCAAAGTGGGACAGAATGCTTTGTGAATTTACGTGAGCGATTTTAAGTGATGATTTATAAATAGAAAATGCATTCCTAAGTAGACTGGTAGTTGTTTTTGGAGGGGATGGTAGGGATTGAGGAATGTTGCTACCTGTGTTAAAAGCTGTCTGCACAATAAGAGGGTGATTGGAGAAGGTGAGTGAGTCAGGGGTTGCAAATAATTCATCATTTGTCAGCTCAATGTTGCCAATAGCAGAAAGTAAAAATAAACTATGTACTGTAATAACTCTAATTATCTCCACTTATCTGAGAAATAGAACCTTCTACGTCTCAGTAAGTGGTAATAAATCTGACATGAAGTCCATACTGGCGGGGAGTTCCACAAGGAGCTGTCCTTTCACCCTTATTGTACTCACTATATGTCTCGGACCTTCCTTCACCTCCATCACTCCAAATAGCCTCATTTGCTGATGACACTTGTCTCTTCATGCAATCAAAACTCAAATCCATTCCTCACAGACTTGCAACATTCCAGCGAGCAATAACCATAATATATGAATGGTTTTGCTCCTGGAACATTAAACTTAATGCAAATAAAACACAAGTCGTCCTGTTCACCAAATCAAAATTTCCCTGTCCAATTCAGCTCACTATGGGTGTACAACCCCTACCAGTAGAAACTTCAGTCAAATATTTAGTCCTAATATTGGATAAAACACTCACACTAAGAGCTCATATCGACCATATCACTTTTAAAGCTCAGCAAGGTATAGCTATATTATATCCGTTTTTCAAGTCGCCGTCTCTGTCCCGAAGGATCAAGGTCACTCTATACATGACCGTGATCCGTAGTATGCTATTGTACGGCTGCGAATCTCTGAGTATCCTTGCGAAATGCCACAAAAGAAATTTCAGATATTGCAGAACAAATGTCTCAAAATTATACTTTCGGCACCGCGTTACACAAGGATAACGGAGATGCAAGAGGCCACGAAGGTACCATATATTGATACTATCATAACTGAAAGGGTTACATCCATGCTCCGAAATATAAATGATCATGGAAACCCCATAGTACGCAATATAGGACACCTTCCACAATGGCGTACTACACATAGAAACATATTCGACACATTAAACCACCCATAGTATTCAGCATGAAATAACCAAGATCAGAGGGGTCAGCGCAGATTGGCGTGGCTCATTCTGGTCCTGAAAGTTATTAGCGACACGGTTTCCGATGCCCCAATTAAGCGAGATCTATCTGCCTTGGAATCAAACATCCACATTATATCAATAGCAATAGCACATGCTAAAATAGAATCAATCCCCATATAACCGCCGTATAGGCTAGGGAAAAACATCGAAACCCAATACTGCACACACATACGCGAATTCGCCGCCAAGGGACAAATAACAGTCCCAGCAAAAGGCACACTTGGGCAGCGCAAACAGCTGTCAACAACAGTCAGTCAGGGTTATCGCTCTCAGTTGACTTGGTGATGTAATTTATCATAGAGCACGGTCATTTTATCATAGAGCACAGTCATGAATGAAATACGCATCCCGCACGGTACTTACCTTCTTATGGTACTTATCACGTTGGCTAATCGCTGCTTAGCACACAAAATAATACATCCTAAAAAATAATAAAACATGACATCTATCAATACTATCTACAACTATGCCGACAAACTACAGGTTACGATAGATAAATTGATTTAATTAATAGCCACTTCGTTAAAATAAAATTTGTTAATAATTATCGTCACAGAGAACTCGCTCTGTGATTATCGTAGTCGAAACGGCCGATAGATTTAAGGTATCACTTAATAAATTGAGTAGATTTTTACGACTCGTCTCATAATTGTAGATTTCTTGAAGACTAGTTTCGATACACTACTTTCGTATCATTATCAATTCCTTGGTCCACAGCTACGACACTTGCGGTGGTTCAAATCCCCATTAGGGAATACATTTTCTCATGGAATCTCGGTCATTATGGAACCGGTGCGCAGTGGGCCAGATACGAAATCTAGCTGAAAAAAGTATTTTACTCACTCTCGCCAATTCATCTTTCTTCGCTCTAATATAATTGCCAGATGACTTCTTCACTTCTCTGCAAAGGAGGATAGAATTCTAACATTTATGAAGACAATATAAACATCGGAAGTTGCCGATAGTTAAGAACTCATCTGGTCCGCAACCTAGTTGTGTTCCGAGCTGTGGAAATGAATACGTTTCGTGTTAAAGTTTAGTGAATTATTCTTCTTATTCTACATGGATACTTTACCTCAAGGTTTGTACCTTTCATTGATATATTTAACGTATTTCTATACAATTAGATATTGTATTAAATACACGTGGAATAATACCTTCGAAAAACTAAAAATATTACACATTCATCTTATATTAAATTAAGCTACGAAAAAAAAACAGTTCTGAACAAATGTACAAATTTTAGTTAGAATATAGAGTGATTTGTGGGCTTTAATTCCCGCAAAATAACCTGTGTGCAAATTATTGCTTTATTTGTAATTAGCTTTCTTATTATATAAAGAAAAGTGTTCAATAGAGCTAATAAGTGATTATTAAGTAAATAAATTAAAGTTAGGGGATGTTCGGAGAATGTTTTAAAATATATTGAAAAAAAAATTGCTTTTAAAAGCGATTATTCTAAAATGTAGGAAGTTGTGCGCAAAAAAAACAAACAAACAAAAAAATAAGATTTTACAGAAATATTCTGATTGGCTAGAAGTGAATGTTAACTTTCCTGTTAATAAGAATTTACAACAATGACAGTCGTAGGAAAATCCTGTTCCAATCTTCTTATGGAATTGGAAGACCCAAAATATCTTTCGAAAAAAAAAAGAAAGAAAAATGATAGACTTATTTCTGCTGGAATATCTGTCACTTTAATTTGGTCTTGGGAAAGGTAGCATAGCAAAATTGCCTCCCAAGTATTATATAGGGTGGATAAATGTCACAACCTCTATTTTTACACGCTTTATATTATAGCTTGACCTGTATCTATCTATGTAACGGAATTTTCCAACGCGATTTTCATCCACTTAAAATCATGGGATCGACATGAAACTTTGTATACTTGTAAAGGACCAAGGACAATACAATAATTTCATAAATGTTTTTAAAATCCTGACCAGAATCAGCAGAAAATCAAAATAATAAAAACCGGTAAAATAGGTTGCTGACTTATCAACTTCTTACTGAATCGATTTTAGAGCTCAATTGGTAGAGCGGTGGACTATAGCGGTATATAATTTCAGTAATCCATAGGTCACTGGTTCAAATCCGGCCCGGAGGATTTTTTTTAGTGGAGTATTACTTTTAGCTCATACTACAATAGTATTGAATTTAAAGATATTTGCATTTTTATCTTATTCTATAATATATTAAAACTAAAAAAATAAATAATAGTTTAAAATAAAATAATAGTTTAAAAAACTAAAACAACACGCTTTATTAGAAAACCAAACTAAACAAATAATAGTTTTAAAAAACTAAAACAACACGCTTTATTAGAAAAAATGAAAAATAATTTTAATTTCCAACACGCTTGGGATAAAATTAAAGTGGTCAACAAAAAATCATCTCCAACACATATAGAATAAAACTAGAGTTATCAACAAAAAGAAAATAATTTTACCATCAAAAGCGTGGGGTGCTTTTTATGATTTTTACATTTTCTTCTTAGGGGCTTTACTTTTACCAATATCTGTTTATTATCAAGTATAGATATAGAGCACCCCACGCTTTTGATGGTAAAATTATTTTCTTTTTGTTGATAACTCTAGTTTTATTCTATATGTGTTGGAGATGCTTTTTTTGTTGACCACTTTAATTTTATCCCAAGCGTGTTGAAAATTAAAATTATTTTTCATTTTTTAGTTTGGTTTTCTAATAAAGCGTGTTGTTTTAGTTTTTAAAACTATTATTTATTTGGTACGTAGTCTCATGCTAATATATTGGCGTTTTGATATTTTATTATGAAAAAACGACAAATGCTTCGTCTGACGTATAAGCTAAGGGGAGTTGAGCAGGGTGATTTGTAAATGTTTCTTACATTTGAAGTTATTTTTGTTTTTTTTAAGTAATTTCTTTAAAACATCAGCAATATCTCGTTTACCATATGACTGAAGTGACATTTCTGTTGCAAGAGCAAGTTCATCGCGAGAGAATTCCTTCTTAAGTGGACTTTTTTTTATTTATTTTTTTTTATTTTTTATTCTAGCCTCTTCGAAAGATATTTTTGGTCTTCCAATTCCATAAGCAGATGGAACAGGATTTTCCAACGACTGTCATTATTCTAAATTCTTAATAACGGGAAAGTTTACATTCACTTCTAGCCAATCAGAATATTTCTGTAGAAATCAATCGTTTTTTCTGGTGCACAACTTCCTACGTTTGAGAAAATCGCTTTTCAAAAAAATAATTTTTTAAAATATAATTTGAAACATTCTCCGAACATCCCCCTAACTCAAATTTATTTACTAAATGATCACTTTTTGCCTCTATCGAACACTTTTCTTCATATATTAAATAAAACAACTATCTACGCGTGACGGTAGGCCTCAATTGCTGGCCTCTCCTGCAATAAGAAAATTAATTATAAAAAAAACGCAATAATTTGCACACATTATATTGTGCGGAAATTAAAGACCATAAATCACTCCATATTCTAACTAAAATTTGTACTACCATTAAGAGTTTTTTTCATAGCTCAATTTAAAATAAGATCACATTTTGTAATGTTTTTAGTGTTTCGAAGGTATGACTCCACGTGTATTTAACATATCTGGTTATAAAGAAAAACGTTAAATATATAAATGAAAAGTACAAACCTTGAGGTGAAGTCTCCATATAGAATAAGAAGAAAAGCTCGCTGAACTTGACCACACAACGCTAACAACACCCTTAAACAACACAACTGGGATGCGGACCAGATGAGTTCTTAACTATCGGCAACTTTCGATGTTTCTATTGTCTTCATAAACTTCAGAATTCTACCCTCCTTTGCAAATAAGTGAAGAACAGTCATATTACAATTATATCAGAGTAAAAAAAAATAAATAAAATAAATAAATAAAATAAATGGTTGAGGGTGAGTGAAAGTAGTTTTTTCCACCTAGGTCCTAGCCCGTTTCTGGCCCACTGTGCGGTGTCCACTAAGAGCAAGTCAAGTACACATTCACTCCCAATCGAATCTCGCTCCCCAATCTTTCCAGTATTCTGTGCATTGGATCCAATTTCCCGTCAACAGTGAACAGTCTTCATAAGCAGAATAATGTTGGTATACAATATCTGCGAAATTTAAGGAGAATATATTACAACATTTATCTGGTGGAACCTACATAATACAAGCCTTCCTCTTTGAATATAAGCTTGTATATTACAGGTGTATAAATTAATTAAATATGTACTTAATGCTGTAAATAAAATATATTCCGACAGCACGAAATATGTGTTTAGAATGTACATATATTTATTTCCATACAAAATTGTTAAGATTATAATTTATGAGGTTTTCTTTCATCTACCAGTAAATAAAGTATCAGACAATAGTGGTCAGTACGGAATAACTTCTTATCTTAATATATAAAAATTACGTGTCACGTTGTTTGTCCGCGATGGAATCCTAAACTACTGAACCGATTTAATAAAATATTGCAACTTGTGTGCAGTTTGATCCAACTTGAGACTTAGGGAAGTTTATAACTAAATTTATAGTCGCATTATTTTTATTGCAAATTGTTTATTATTTAACAAATAGTTATAATTATCTGTGAGTTCCATACGATTCTAACAGATGGCCGTGTCAGCTAATTGGTTTATTATTTAACCAGGTGGCTGTGCTTTTTGTTGCAACCGCGAATTTCAATTGAATTACAAATATTGATTATTTCATAATTTAAGTGTGTTTGTGTTTATTTTATTTTCAATATATTGATAATAATTTTAATTTCGTGTATATTAGTTTCAAGTAATCTGGCTGAAAGACAACAACTTAATTTAAATTTAACTGGACCGAGAAGAGACATTGAACAATATGGCGAATCAGTTCTAGAGAACATGAATGATAAGATATGAAGTGAAATCCGCAAATTGGTATAGGCCTATGTGAGATAAAGCTTACATTTAAGAAGAATGTCAATTTAAAAACATATGAAGGTCCTAAGGAACGGAATTACAGAACTGTAAGTAAGTCTGTTAGTTATAATAATATGCCTAATACCGGCTGCGGCAGCATAACTTCCTTTTTTAAAATGTGCGCCATTTAGTCGGTTGATGTCGTAGCGGAGCGCTAGTGGTCTCGTTCGAGAGGGGGGACTATAAAGTTTTGTCCTGACACAGTTCAGTCGCCATCATGCGTTGGAACAGTGAGGAGCGTGCGTTTGCCATTGAGGCCTACTTTTCGAGCGGATGTTCTGTGATCGCAACCCGGCGCGCCTTTCGGAATCGCTTTAATTTAGCCCCGTTGGCCCCTGTCCCGGACCAGAAATCAATTGTTACGTGGGTCACTACGTTCAGACAAACTGCAAGTGCGACAAGACGAAGAACTGGAGTCCCTCGGCCGATTAGATCACCTGAGAACATTGAGGTAGTGAGAGCTTCAATGTTGCGATCACCACGGCGTTCTGCGCGCAAACATGCGTCTGCCCTTGGACTTCCGATCGTTCTGTAAGGAGAATACTTCATGATGATCTTCATTTCCATCCATACAAGATGTCAATTGTGCAGGAACTTTCTGAACGTGACTTCAATTCTCGGAGGAACGCGTGTGAGGTTCTTCTGGAAGTCATTCCTGAGGACGCTATTGATTTTTTTAGTGATGAAGCCCATTTTCATTTGTGTGGATCCGTCAACAAACAAAACATGCGCTACTGGGCTGACACCAATCCTCGACAATTGCATCAAAGGCCTTTGCATTCACCTAAAGTCACAGTGTGGTGTGCAATTTCCTCAAGTGGAATTATTGGTCCCTGGTTCTTTGAGGAAAATGAAGTCACAGTGACAGTGAATTCGGACCGGTATGTAAACATGTTACAGGAATTTTTTTCCCACGGCTAGATGAGTTGGACTTAGGGGACACTTGGTTCCAACAAGACGGTGCAACGGCACACACTTCAAGAGCATCGATGACTGTTTTGAGGGAACACTTCCCAGAGCGCCTTATCTCAATTAGGGGCGATTTGAAGTGGCCGGCCCGCTCTCCCGATTTGACACCTTGTGATTTTTTTCTATGGGGTTATTTGAAATCCCGTGTTTATGTGAACCGTCCAAGGACCCTACAAGATTTGAAGACCAACATCCAGGAAGAAATTGCCAACATAACGCCTGCTATGCTGGCAGGAGTCATGACAAACGCCAGAAATCGGTTTACTCAGTGTATGGAGAATGGGGGACGTCACCTACCTGATTTGATCTTCAAAACTGAGTAAAACAAAACTTTATGTATGTGCCCTATATTATAAAAAACGAATAAAAATTTTCTGATTCATACAATGCATTTTATTAAGTTTTAAAAAAAGGAAGTTATGCTGCCGCACCCTGTATTACAGAAACAATCTCCATGCATCAATTAAATGAAAAACAATATGACTATAATATATCACAAGACGATATTACTATACAGAGACTTCTTGATGATGATGAGAATCCAAACTGCTGCCAACAAGTTCGTAGAAAAAAACGAAAGTATACTGAAATCAGCAAACCTCCTCAAAATATTCCATCTATAAATGTATATAATCCTTATGATACACTTATGGATGATACTGAGAATGCAGACAATATAAATTCATCTCAATCAACAAAACCACTTTCACATAAACCACCACCCATATTTATACCGGGTTTAGTTAACGTATCAGAACTAAAAAATTGTCTAAAACAAAAACTTCCTGACTTAGATATCTCACTTAGTTTACTACAACATAATTTAACGTATGCCTTAGCCACAGCAACGCGTGGCCGGGACTTCTATATATATATATATATATATATATATAAATTACGTGTCACGTTGTTTGTCCGCGATGGAATCCTAAACTACTGAACCGATTTTAACAAAATTTTGCACACTGTGTGCTGTTTAATCCAACTTGAGACCTACGGTTGTTTATAACTAAATTTATAGTCGCATTATTTTTTATTGCAAATTATTTGTTTATTATTTAACAAAGAGTTATAATTATCTGTGAGTTCCATACGATTCTAACAGATGACGGTGTAAGGTAATTGGTTTATCGTTTAACCAGGTGGCTGTGCTTTTTGTTACAACCGCGAATTTAAATTGAATTACAAATGTTGATTATTTCATAATTTAAGTGTGTTCAGTGTTTATTTTATTTTCAATATATCATCATCATCATCATCATCATAGTACATTCACGAATTTAGGCCATTTGTTGACCTGTTTCGGCCTCAAGAGAAACACCATCCAAAAGTCTTTTGAGTGGACGTCCTGGTCTTCTTCTTCCTGCAGGTTGATATCTTAACATTTGTTTGGGTATTCTGTGATCTTCCATTCGATGAACATATTGCATCCATCTTGACTTATAATCAGAAATTTTGTTTTCTAAAGATTCCATGTGTAATTCTTCTAAGATGTCTTCATTTTTTTTGTGATCTAGTAGTGTGTATCCTGCAGTCCTCCGAAGATATCTCATTTCAGCAGATCTAAGTCTCTGTATGTCCTTCTGTTTCAACGTCCATACTTCGCTACCATACAAAAGAAATGGAAGAGCCAGTGTTTTATACACTTTCAGTCTTGAATGCTTTTGGACTAACTGTGGCTTGAAGATAGAATTTATTAACCCTAAAATTCTTAAAAATTTAGATATTTTTGCATTTACATCCTTTTCTTCTTCATACGAGATATTGCATCCTAGATATGTAAAATTATTCACCTGACCCAAAATTTTATTGTCCAGTACAATTTTACTTCTGACAGGATCTACACCTTGAAATGCCATAATTTTTTTGTTTTTTCTGTAGATATCTTTAATCCATATTCTTCTGTAATTTTGTTAAGTTCATACAGACCTTTCTGCAGATTATCTTCGGAATTTGCTATTATTATTTGGTCATCTGCAAACAATAGGGTGTTTAATTTTCTATTTTCTGATATTCTTATTCCAAATTTATATGTTTTGTTCCAGCAACATATTACTTCATTGATATAAATTGCAAAGAGTGTTGGGGATAGGGGGCAGCCTTGTCTCACACCACGATTTATAATTCCTTCTTCAGAAAATCTGTTATTTAATTTAATCTTTATGGTGTTGTCTTTGTAAATATTTTGTATGTTCTGCCTAAGTAAATTTGGTATATTTCTGTCTTCCAATATATTTAAGAGTTTTGATCTCTTGACTGTGTCGAATGCTTTTTCAAAATCTATGAAAGCAAAATGCGTTTCTAAGTTGAATTCTCTTCTTTTTTCAAGCAATAGTTTAACAGAAAATGCTGAATCAATACAAGATTGTTCTTTCCTAAATCCATTTTGACATTCCATCAGGAATTTTTCACTGAAACTTTTCAATTTTCCATTTAAAATGTCTGCATAAATTTTGTAGCATGTATTTAGCAAACTTGATAATAATATTAATTTCGTGTGTAAGTATTAGTTTTAAGTAATCTGGCTGAAATACATAAACCACCACCCATATTTATACCGGGTGTAGTTAACGTACCAGAACTAAAAAATTGTGTAAAACATAAACTTTCTGATTTAGATTTCTCACTTAGTTTACTACAACATAATTTAACGTATACCTTAACCACAGCAACGCGTGGCCGGGACTTATGTATATACAACGGGAAGCTACCACACCTACAATTCCCTAGTAAAGCTGCAAGCATAACAGTGAAGGACCTGCCTTCGGGCAGAATTACTATGGATGGATATAAAACAAAGTCGGATTAGTTACACTATTTATAAATCAAGAACGGCAGGACCGATTTTTATGAACTCTGATTTGTTGGATTTGTTTCCGCCCCGAATAGCAGATAACTATTAAAACATCGGAAAAATTAACGTAACAATATTTAAAGGCGATACGACGTTCGCCGGGCCAGCTAGTTCATTTATGTAAAATGGTTAAAATTGTCAATTGTTATATTAATTGAATTTACGCCGTTTAGAAAAATGTAAATATCAGCATATTATGGTATTAATTATCAAGCGATAGTGCATAAAATTATATATAGGGGAACGTGGGGCAGGATGGGGTATCTAATGTTTGATCCAATGTATTTTACATTATAAATGAGTAAAATTTTGTTCTCTGATATGGATATGTTCATTGGTATTTAGTAAACAGAAAAATATAATCACATTACAAATTAATAACAAATTTGGGGATATACATCCAATAAAACTAGAGCAAAACATTTGCCTCGTTGTGCCCCATGGATGGGGCAGAATGGGGTACTAATTTTTTATTTGTATTTTGCATTACTAATTAATAATATTTATCAGTAAACTTATAAACTATAGCACAATGATTCATTTTTCACAAAATACACAAACATGAGTGGCATCATCATCATCACTATCGACTCCAGCACTAGAGTTGTGAGCCTACTGAAGACAAGAAGGACATCTAATCCAGCCTCCTTCTGAAGAGTCATGACAATAGAGACAATCATCTTCCTCAACGTCATTTTTGCCAGAGCCAGAATGATTTTTCGAACTAGGCAGTTTTAACCTGACTGCCTTAACTTTGGATGGTCCTGGTTTCGAGTCACTTTCTGGTAAATCAAATCGTCTTTTTACAGGCCTCTTTTCTAATTTATCCTTTTCAGAATGTTGCAGTGCACTTCTCTATGTTGATGATGTCAAAATTGCACTTTCGCCTCGATTTTTTTAAACTCGCTTGTTCTTTTGGAATGGGTGTGATATTTTCTGGGCTGGCACTTTGAAAATGACTGTGGTTTGGCGACTCTAGATTTTCTGGCAAGGAAAATGTTTCTGGCGTCAGATGTTCCTGAGGTTTGGAAGTGTTGCCTTGCTATTATTATCAGAAGCAATCTGAATGTCTGTTGTTGAAGAAGGCAAGAAATCTGCATCATCAAAAACATTCACATTAACTGGCCATATCCCAGTTTTTTTTTTCGAAAATCATTGACGGCTGTAGCCATTGTTGAGGCACGTACGTAAGCACTACCCGCCAGTTGGAAGGCAAGTCCTCTAAATTCATTTACACTGAGGCCGAAGAGTTGGGCTTCCATTTTTTTAGGTATTCAAGTTCGGTTTCCTGCTCTTCACTAAAAATGCAGGAGAAATTTTCCATCGATTTCCTTACTGTGTAATCCACATTTTCTCTCTTTTTCTTCACGTGTCGTTCCAGAGTTGTTTGAGGCACTTGGAATTGACTAGCTGCCGTTTTGTACACCATTGATCCATTTGTAACCGCATTAACGGCTTCTAGCATAGACACAAGGGACAATTCTTCTCTCTGTGTCTTATTTTTATAATTCCTCACCATTTTGAAACTACACAGAGGAAAAGAGTCAGTCAGTAATATGAAGACCGCATGGGGCAAGACGTGGTAGTACCCTGTCTTGCCCCACCCCATTTTGCCCCACGAACTCAATTATAATTTATGACGTTATGACCGGATTATTTTGAAACAAAACCTAATGCAGTAAACATGTTTAGAAAGAAAATGGAATAATCTTTAACACAGTAATTGTTAGATGTTATTCAAATGAAGCTTAGATGTATTTGCATGCACTGAGGAGAAGGTGTAATATTGCAAAAATCTCTTCACAACTGACCACACAAGCAAAAAAGTAACAAAGACTTCACCGATGGTGAAAAACTGATCTGTACAAGCAGCTGAGTCGTTACAGAAATACTTTTGAGAAATTCCGATATATCGTGCCACATACTGGGAGAAAAATACACGTACCCCATTCTGCCCCCTGTTCCCCTATATATATATATATATATATATATATATATATATATATATATATATACGCCGTAGCGTAGTGGTTAAGGCACTGCGCTACAAGCCGGAAGGTCGAGCGTTCAAGTCCCGATGGGGTCAGGATTTTTAAACTGACCCAAACCTTCTGGCGGCACTATGACCCTGGGGTCGACTCAGCCTCTAACGGAAATGAGTACCAGACGCTTGTTCTGGGGTAAAGGCGGCCGTCACGCAGGGCTGACAACAAGTGCCGATTGTCTAGAAATAGTGGGAGCCTTAACCCCTCACTACCCCAAGGGTCTCCTGAGGCCTGTAGTGGGAATACTTTACTTATATAGGGGCCTATATAATGTGATCTTCTTTTGAAGTTTAGAGAATAGTGAACTTTGAAAAAATTATTTAAAACAAAACACTTCTTTTCAAAAATAAATTGACGATATATTATTATTTAATTACAGTACATCAAAATGAGACTTGAAATTCAGTTTAGATATTCAGTGCACCATAACGTTTCACTATAAAATATTGTAAACCTTTGAAGATGCGAGAATATATATATATATATATATATATATATATATCATAATTAAATTTTTGACTTTGAGCAATGCAAGCTTAATATGACATGATAAGAAAAATAAATACCTGGACGGGATTTGAACCCGGACCTCTCGATTTGTATACATAAGGTGTGTCCAACCTTTTTTGGAAAAGGCCCACTGCCATTAAGGTGAATTGATTTGCGGGTTGCATGATCTGATTTTTTGCCGTATTAAATAGGATCAAAGATAAACCAATTAATTTAAATATAAAATAGCAAAAATACTGTTATGTTATTTTTATTAAAATATTAATTATATACTAGTTATTTTAATTTTTTTCGTGTATAATCTAATTCTAAATTTTTATTGAACAATATTAATAAGGTATGTTTAATATAAATTTTGGTCCACCGTTGTGGTCGAGGTAGCGTGCTGCCTTGTCACGCAGCAGGCCCGGGTTCGATTCCCGGTCGGAACAGGCTCCTAGGTGAGGTTATTTCGGGGGTTTTCCTCACCTATAAGACAAATGTCAGGAAGCTTATAGCCCAACGGTCCCCGAAAATCATCCGGCCATCATCATCATCCTTATCATTATCATCATCATCCTTCACCGGCGTGGAAAGCAATGGGAAGTTACCACACCTATAATTCCCTAGTAAAGCTGCAAAGCATAGCATGAAAATGCTAGGATTGCAGTAAAAGACCTGCCCTCGGGCAGAATTATTATGGATGGAATATAAATTTCAGTTTGAAATTTAAATGAAATTATTATATTGAAATCAATAATTTTTTACCTGTCAATGCGACGCCTAGCACTGATTTTCATGAACAAGGCATCCGGTATCTGGTTTGATTGAGTAACTCAAAGCGAACTCTCCAGATTCGCGCGATTCGCATTCTCGTTGCGCACTTCACATATTTCATCCTGGAGAACACTTGTTCGCATATGTATGCGCTACCAAAAAGTGATGCGAAACGAAGTGAATGTCTATTAATGCCTGGATATTTTTCTCTGGGAAAGTAGTCGCGATAGAATTGTAGTAAGGGGACATTGTTACAGTTATTCTTTAAGTCTGACGCACATTGAAAATCAACGCACTCCATTTGCAGATCTTCGGGGTCCTCGTCTATTTCAAAGGAGAAAGGGGAAGGAAACAGATTTAAACTTATAACATTCTCCTTGAAGTCTTGAAATCTAACGCAGAATTCGTTTCTAAATTCCGATATAATTTCTGCGTACTTTTGAGAATATTGATTATTACACTTTTGTAGGGCTGGGAAATGCACAAAGTTTTTGTTTTTTATTTGTGATTTTGAATTGTTTTAAGAGTTCATTTAATGAGCTTGGAGTGTATTCATTAAAAATAGATTGTTTTAAGTTTAATGTGGAGGATATTTTGACGCACTCGAAAAGTCGCAATTTTGTTTCAAAGGCCTTCACATGATCAAACATAGTAGTGATCAATCGGTGGACACATGAATTAAGTTCGTTCAGTTGTCTTGTTATATCTACCAGAAAACAAAATCACACATCCATTCTGCGTCTTTAAATTCAACACTAGGCTTGCCCTTCTCCTCCATAAATGTTTGTATTTCGTTTTTGAGATCAACCACTCGCTTCAACATTTTTCCATGGCTCAGCCATCTTATTTCAGTATAATAAACAATATCTTCTAATTCTGAATCGAGATTTTGTAAGAAATGTTGAAATTCTCTATGTGGCAAACCATGTGAACGAATGAAATTCACTACTTTTACAACGACTATCAAAACACTATCTAAAGTTAGGGATTTAGCACAAAGGGTTTCTTGGTGTATTAAGCAGTGATATTTCATTACAGAAATGTTTCCTACTTTAGCTGCCTCTGCTTGCAGTAATACAACTAACCCTTCTCTTTTTCCTGCAAATGCAGGAGCTCCGTCTGATGCGTAACAACACCAGATAGATTTGTATATTTCAAGCAAAGACGATTCAAGGTTTGGTGACACTCTCCATTAAATCATTGGCTTTAGTGGTGCCTTTAAGAGGGACAAGAGCAGCTAATTCTTCTGTAATATTAAAATCTTTATCAACTCCCTTTAAGAAAATTGCTAATTGGGAGTATCGATAGCATCACTACTCTCATCGAGTGCCAGAGAATAGAACTGGAAATTTGTGGCTCGGTATTTTAAAGTTCTCTCTATATTTGACGCTAATTCGTCAATACGGCGAGCTACAGTCTGTCGCGACAAGCTTAATTTTGCAAACTGCATTTTTTTTTTGTCAGGGCATATAATATCAGCAACACTCTCAATGCACTCTTTAACAAACTCGCCATCTGAAAATGGTTTAGATTTCTTGCACTAATTTCTGCTACTGCGTAACTTGTTTTTACCAGAGATGAGTTTGAATAGACACATTCTTTAAAATCAACTGCTGTTCCGACAGTTTAATTTTAGGTTCAGATACTTTCTCTTCACGAAATTGACCCTCAAATTTATCATTTGAAGACGCATGTTTTGTCTCGTAATGTTGCTTTATGTTATACTCCTTAAACACTGAAACTGCTTCACTGCAAATTAAACACTCTGCCTTTTTATTTACTGCATTAAAAATACTGAATTGTCCACTTTATTTGAAATGATCTACCTTCGTCTGAAATTTGTCATTTCTTGCCGCTACACATAGAAGCCACAATTAATACTTATAAAACTACCAGAATTAACTATATTCTTCAAACCTCTCACTAACACTGACACTACAAAGTGAGCGAACAAATTCAAACTGGAAACTAACTTGAAATGTACAAAGTTGTAACACTCTATGGTTGTAACGATAATAAAACATCTGGCTCACACTCGCCTTTGTAAGTGGTAACCGCGCGGTCAACAATATACGGATACTTCAAAGCGATGCGCGTAGCTAGGATCATAAATAAAAATGTAGGCTGGGTGTTTCTTAAAACGGATGTGATTTCCTCGTGTTTTGAGTAAGAAGATGAGTAGGATGAACTTTCGCAAACACATGTGTTGGAAACAGAATTGTCTTGCTCATTCAAGTTTAACTTATACCAAATAGAATTACTCATTTCATAAATTATATTAGACTAGTCCACCGCTGTGGTCTCGAGGTAGCGTGCTGCCTTGTCACGCAGCGGGCCCGGGTTCGATCCCCGGTCGGGCAGTTTTACTGGGCGAGGTTTTTATCGGGGTTTTTCCTCACCTTTAAGACAATTGTCAGGAAAACTTTAAGGCCCAAACGGTCCCCGAAATCATACGGCCATCATCATAATCATCATCGTCATCATCATCCTTCACCGGTGTGGAAAGCAACGGGAAGCTACCACACCTACAATTCTCTAGTAAGCATAGCATGAAAATGCTATGATTGCAGTGAAGGACCTGCCTTCGGGCAGAATTATTCTGGATGGATATTAGACTATTACTTACAAATATCACTGCGGACCGAATGTAATGTAACAGAGCAAATATCATTGCGGGCCGCATGTAATGGGATCGAGGGCCGCAAGCGGCCCGCGGGCCTCGGGTTGGGCACACCTGGTGTGTGTATGTATATATATATATATATATATATATATATATATAGCCGATTTTATACGGAATGACATTAAAATATAGCCTATTATAGATTTATATTTCAATAACAACAATAATAATAGCAGTAATAATAATACCGTAATAATAATAGGCTAAATGTTTATTCGTAAAGAAGGAATGAATTTGGCAACTGAGAAACGTACATCTTCGTACATGCAGTAAACATTTCGTATGTGGCACGCTGCATGACTTCGTCTTTCGTACTCAATGCGAGAATCACGGGAATTCTCATTCTCGAGCTATTGTTACTGGTACACAAGACTCACGTGACAGCACTCATTTTCAGCCGTTCTCGTATACGAGGAGAATAGGGCAGAGTTTGACCGCCTTTAGTGTCCACCCAGCATCTCGAGAAATTTGGGTAGCTACAATAAGTAGCTAGCATCTTCAGGTTGAGAAAACAAACTGTAATGGCTGGGGGACCCGATATACTGACCACATGTTTCTCCTGTACTCGCTGGATAATCGTTCATATCTGTGATTATCACATGTGTATTTGAGGGCACTAGCCGGATAGTAGGACAAGAGCCTTCTAGACCTGTCGCGAGATGGAGTTTGATAGTAACTAAAAAAATTCGAAACGAAACTACTTTGCTTCTAGAGAGCTTACATTATATTCTTTTGTAATAATAAAAAAAAGTTTGACTTGTCTGGACGGAAGTCCCATAATCATTATCAAATTCTTTCATTTACCAAGTGTAATCAGTCGGTAATTGAAAACTTCCCTAGAGATGACTCCGATTTTTTAAAAATAAAAGGGCAAAGTGACTATGTAGGAGGGAAGTAGCCCCGTTTGAAGGCATATTCATTGCATTGTTATGTGAAGAGTAGAGGGAATGATGCAAGTAAGTCGCTTTTTTTGTCAAAATGCAGTTTGAGGTTTCATTAGGTTCTCCATGGAAAGCACTATCATGTAGAACTATGAAATAGTAAAATATAAAGTTTAAATCATGGGTTTACTTACTTCCAAACTTTGGCGTGCAGGTATGGAAATATGGATGTTGTACAACTAAAAGTACGTTTTCTAGGTTTCAAGGAAAAAGTGACTTACCTGGTTCTTTCCCTGTATCCTTCATACAGTATTTTCAACAATTCCAGAAAATATCCCAACTGAATAAATCTGATGAGCATATATTAAAATTATTAAGCGACGAGCAAGTGCTCATGGAGTTAAGGATTCACATTTCGAATTCGACCAAAACAGATTTTTTGTGAGGAAAATTTGAGGGCTTGGCTTTCTTCGGATGTGAAAGTAAAATCGTCCATTCTGTGTCACAGAGAATATGTGAGAAGAGGATAAAAATTCATAATACGGTTTCCTTCTGAAAGAAAGTGAAGCCGTTACACCGTGTCGATTCATGTGAAATAAAATAACTTCTCAATTGAAATAAGAGACTTCTCAGCAAAATTCACCGGCCCTTTCATGCCAAAATTTAACTTGAGATGTTACAAAATCTCGCTAAATAAAAATATGTAGGCCTGCTAATATTAAAAAAACCACAGATAATAAAAGCATACGAATTCACCCCTAATTCACGAAAAACCTATTAATAAAAATAGGCTTTGTACAAACTGTGGACAATAAAAATGTTATAGAAACACATTCGACATGAAAAAGTCTATGATACAATGAAATGAGACTTGAGCATGGAATTAATTAATTTTTTAAACCAATGGAAATTAATGATGTAAAATGAATTTAAATTAATTTAATATAGGATTTTTTTAGTTATTTATTGGAATAAGTAGGCGTAAACATAATTATATTTAGGTGTAAATTTAAAATTATAATTTTTTCCCCACTCATAAACATACTTATTAACACGACAAAGGCAAGTATTTGAACAGTCTAGGGTCAACATTAGTTATATAACTTTCAAGGTCTCGTAAGTTACAAAGGTACATCATACAGTAAGTAAAAGTCATTGTATTTGAAGGAAAAATAAAAAAAAAAGTGAGAATATTTCAATAAAGTTTCCGTGATGATGAAGATTTTGTCTCTTTAAAAAAAACATGTTTCTGGTATCATATTCCTGCCTTGTAAAAACATGTGATTACGTAAAGAGACATCATTAAGATGGCGAAGAGAGGTAATTATTCTTTGTAAACTGAAAAAATAAACAATTTAAATATGTTTTACGTAATGTAAGAAATGTTATCATGGAATTTCGGCAATTGTATGGGACTGATTACCCACCCAGCATCTTGAGGAATTTGGATAACAACGATAGGTAGCGTCCTCAAGATGAGAAAACTATGTGTAACGGCTACGGATCCATAATAATCATCAGTGGACCAGTGGTTATGCTCCTTGCCCCTGGTTCCGAGGGTCGCGGGTTTAAACCCGGCCGTGGTCCAATGCATATATTTTGCGACGGAAAAATGCAAGGAACAAAAGTCCACCGGGAGGGACTTTAAGCAGTGGGTCTCGAGTCTGACGATTTTTAGGCTCGAAAAGAGCAAAATTTAACGACCTCAACGTCCTAGTAATATTTTAGTTGTCTGTTAGATGTCTCATTGGGTCAGTGTGTTCACCGCGTGCCATCCATGACATCTAATTAAAAATTATGGTAGCCTCACTATGATGGTTGTCAGGCGGCTCGCAGCTGTTATATATAATTAAATAGCCTACAAAGAGGCCGACTACGTGAATTTCAGTAATTGTTAAGCATTGTCGCGGCACCCGCTTCTATATAAACGGACAACCATCATAGTGAGGCGATAATAACTTGGTCTAGTAAATCTTTATAAGGGAGAGGCTATACCTCAACAATGAGCTACGTCATTATATATTGATATACACCGTGTCCCATTCAAACCTCCCACATTTTAATTAATCATAACTCTAAAAGTATGCGGAATTATGAAATAAGATTGGTATTAAAAGAGAGAGAAACTCAAAGAATTTTAGTTTTCATTGTTGCAGTTAATTCATCTGTCTCATCCTTGACAATAATGCCATAAAACAAAATGGCGACTCCTCAGCAACGAGCACAAACTGTTTTCTGGTATGCAGTAACCAATTTCTTGGAAACGTCTTGTTTTCTGACGAGGCAACGTTCCATGTATCAGGATCTGTTAATCGGCAATATGTAAGAATCAAGGGTACGCAAAATCCACACGTCTACCGTGAACACGTCCGGGATAGCCCAAATGTAAACGTTTGGTGCGGCCTGATGAAGAACAGGATTATAGGTCATTTTTATTCCATGAGAAGTCAATAACTGGCTCGGTATAGCAAGGCATGTAGGAACAGTTCTTGTACCCCCAAGTAGCTGATCTGCAACCCCAAGTAATCTTTCAGCAAGATAAAGCCCACCACATTGGAGCCTGGATGTTCGGAATTCAATCAAATAATCCTTCCCAGATAGGTGGATTGGACGCGGCGGACCAATTTGCTGGCCACCACATTCGCCTGACATCACTCCACTGGACTTCTTCCTCTGGGGTTATGTAAAAGATCGTGTGTTTGCGACTGCTGTACAAGATCTTCATGATTTACGAACCCCTATCCTTGACACAATTGCAACAGTATCAATGGACACGTTGGACAGAACGTGGCACGAAATCAAATACAGAGTTGACACTGTTCGTGCTACTAATGGTGCATATATAGAGGTGTTTTAGTGTGTGGCATTGAAAATTCTTTGAGTTTCTGTTTCGTTTAATACCGGCCTCATTTCATAATTCCGCATAATTCGTTAGTTATGATTGATTAAAATGTGGGAGGTTTGAATGGGACACTCTGTATATTTATATATGTGAACATTTTTCTATCAATTTTCTTTGTCTCTCCTCCAGCTCACAATAAATCATATATTTCATTTTTTCCCTTATATTATTCGCAAATGTCCGACCGTCGGAAATATATTTATTGGATTTCCTAAAATATGTTCATTTGAATTTCCCTTTGTTCTTTGCAGATGTCATTACTATAATCTACCCTCTTCTTGGAATCATGTCTGCTGTTCTTCAGAAATCCATTTCTATCATGTAAATCTAGTATATAAAAATGAATGTTTGTTTGTTCGTACTTTATGCGTGGCCATCATTGATCCGATTATGATGGGGTTTTTTGCAAAATGTTCAGGAAATTCCCGGGATGAACATAGGCTATAAGAGAGTTGTGATACTCAACTCCTACACCCTTAAAAATTACCTTTTGTAGTGGAAAACTTGAAGAAAGTAGCTGTTTAGACGCTTAAATGGCTTACGCTGCCTAAACCATAACAAATATACAGAATTAATGTACACAGAATTGAATAGCTCTACAAAACAGTCCATGACAGCATATGTTTATCTCTTACGGATAACTCACAATAACCATTTTTGTCTTTCATTGATGCCAAGAAGATGGAGACAAGTATGTAGATTCCTGTGCAAGCGTAGCAGCACATGGCGGGTATTCTTTTACGGATAACTCACAATAACGAATTTTGTCTTTTAGCTCATTTACGCCAAGAAGATAAGTAGATTCCCGGGCAACACCGGGTAATCAACACGGAGAATCTTAAAATAATTACGATATAAATTTATAATTAATTTTCATTTTACTTATTCAACTAATCATAAGAAGTACATTAATTTTCGACTTTCAGCTCAGAAGATCGGGATGAGTAGATTCCCGGACAACGCCGGGTAAACAGCACGGGATATCTAAACATAATTACGATATACATTTTTCCTTTGACTTATTTAACTAAACATAAAACGCATTAATTTTCGCATTTCAGCTCATTTATGTCAAGAAGATCGGGATAAGTAGATTCCCGGGCAGCGCCGGGTATTCAGCACGGGGTACCTAAAAAATATAAACTTATAATTATTTTTCCTTCTACTTATTCAACTAAACATAAAAGCACATTAATTTTAATTTATTTAGGCGTAGAAGCGCACGCCGGGTATTAGCTAGTTATTGATAAAAATAGCGATTTTTCAGAAGATAACATGCGAATTCTTGCGTTAATAACCATAAATCACCAACCATCTCATATTCACTTTATTTTGTGAATTTGAGTGAGTGGCGTGTATTGGCTTCAATGTTCGTGTTGTCTCTTTAGTGGGACGACATTGAATTCATCATTCATTTGGAAAGGTCCTGCATGTTTTTGTGTGGCCATAAAGTAAGTATATTATTCAGAGTTTAAGAAAAATCCGGAAGATTTGAGGAATGTGAAAGTACTTACAAAGCGAGAGATTTAATTAAGGAAAAGGAAGAAAGAAAAAGAATAACGTATATTTTTACAATACTTTTTTATCTTTACTAACAAACACACTTTTTTTTTTCCTTGACCAACATTGCTTTACAAATAAGAATCATTCTGATAGGTCAATGGCTCTTGAAGTCGTACAGTACAACATTCAATTTGATTTCCAAAAGCGCTTGTAATTAGCTGTAGTGTGTTCAAGTAAAACGATGATACAATATGAAACTGAATTGCAGTTTTGTAAAAAGGGCCAAGTCCAGTTTTTGGAGAAAACATGTTATTCCTTGAGTGCCCTTAATAGCAGGAAATGTGACTTCACCTGTTCGCATATACCAATGAGAGTCGGACCGCATACCCATTCAAGACACATGTAGGGAAATAAGAGTAACTAAACTAACTCGGTCTATATAGCAACTCCTAACAAAGGAGAGGCTAAGGCCTAAAATTGGGCTGTTACGACATTGTACACATATAAGTAAATAAATATATTACAGCTTGAGGCTAAAAGGGAGGCTCCAGAGGTTAAGAGTGTTCAGAAGACTTTGGAGAGAGCTCCCGTACAGTTGTATTCCCATTAATCCATCCATCCATAGTAATTCTGCCCGAGGGCAGGTCCTTCACTGCAATCATAGCATTTCCATCCTTTGCTTGCAGCTTTACTAGGGAATTGTAGGTATGGTAGCTTCCCGTTGCTTTCCACACCGGTGAAGGATGATGATGATAATGATAAGGTTGATGATGATGATGGCCATATGATTTCGAGGACCGTTTGGGCCTTGAAGTTTTCCTGACATTTATCTTACAGGCGAGGAAAAACCCCGATAAAAACCTCACCCAGAAAAACTGCCCCGACCGGGGATCGAACCTGGGCCCCCTGCGTGACAAGGCAGCACGCTACCTCGAGACCACAGTGGTGGACATTCCCACTAAAATGATTTATAATACTCGTTGATCGTTGAAAGATGCCATTCACCAATTGAATCTCTACCCTAATATACGCGCAAGGAAGGTTTTCCCTTCTTAGCAAAATCTCGTTTCAAGAGTCTTCCCATTTTTTTTTTGTCTGAAGATTCGGACATTCGAACATAGTGTATATGTATATGCTGTACTATAATGAAAAGTCATAGAAAGAACGTGGTGAGTATTAAGCAATCTGAAGTACGGTAATGAGGGAGACGGATAGCAATTAACTGATGACGTATGAAGTTGAATGTCGCCTCTCTAACATATTTCAAATCCTTTGTTTTTTTTTGTGATTTAAATACAGAAAAAGTTCAAGTCATTTTTTATTTAATTTTTATATTGTCCTAGGAGACAATCCGTTGTCATGACCATCAGTAATCAGTGTATTTTTCTCGTCCAAGCGCATATAAATTAAACGGGTAAAATATGTTGATTGAATAATTAGTTTCTTATTATAATGATTATGAATTCCTTGTTCGAATATCAAAGATCCAACGCAGAGTGAAGTGGTTGCAATCAGTGGCTATCAGACGACAACAGAAATTAACAAGATTAACATTACGCAGTCCTACACATTTCGTTCAATTTCTTAAACAGATTTCTCTACTTCTCATATCAATATTGCACTTATCAAGAGAGTAAATGAAACTCATTTCAGGCCCTATACTAAAATGTCTATTGTCTAGCTGGGAATGAACACTACGTTAACCGTGATGTAGTCTTAGTTTACTAATAGAGAAAGTTAAAGTTTCAATGAGAGAGAGAGAGAGAGAGAGAGAGAGAGAGAGAGAGGAGAGAGAGAGAGAGGGAGAGAGAGAGAGAGAGAGAGAGAGATAGAGAGATAGAGAGATAGATAGAAATAGATAGAGATACATAGATAGAGATAGAGAGATATAGATAGATAGAAATAGAGAGATAGAGATATATAGATAGAGAGAGAAATAGCGAGAGAGTTATAGAGAGATAGATAGATTAGAAATAGATAGATGGAGACGATAGAGAGATATATATAGAGAGAGAGACAGAGAGAGATATCCATAGTAATTCTGGCCGAAGGCAGGTCCTTCACTGCAATCATAGCATTTTCATGCTATGCTTGCAGCTTTACTAGGAAATTGTGTAGGTGTGTAGCTTCCCGTTGCTTTCCACACCGGTGAAGGATGATGGTGATGATGATAATGATAAGGATGATGATGATGAAGATGATGGCCATATGATTTCGGGGACCGTTTGGGCCTTAAAGCTTTCCTGACATTTGTCTTACAGGTGAGGAAAAACCCCGATAAAAACCTCACCCAGAAAAACTGCCCCGACCGGGGATCGAACCCTGGCCCGCTGCGTGACAAGGCAGCACGCTACCTCGAGACCACAGCGGTGGACAGATATATATATATATATATATATATCGTGAATTGAGACTTATACATAGACCTATGAATGTTTGTACTTGATTCCTGAGTGGCGCGGTTGGTAGCGCACTAACGTACAGAGTTAGAGGTCTCGGGTTCAAATCCCGGCTTAGGCATTTTTTCATATATATAAGAAAAATAAATGTTTGTGTTAGGATTCCTGAGTAGCTCAGATGGTTAGAGCGCTAAACGTACAAAGTTTATAAACTCGGGTTCAAAACCCAACGTAGGCATTTATTTTTCGTTTCATATCTCTCTCTCACACACACATACACACACATGCACACACACACACACACACATACACACACACACTTACACACACACACACACATATATATATATATATATATATATATATATATATATATATATGTGTATGTGTGTGTGTGTGTGTGTGTGAGTGCGTGTGAGGATGAATACAATGGGGGGGAGAGAGAGAGAGAGAGAGAGAGAGAGAGAGAGAGAGAGAGAGAGTAAGCCGGGGAATGAAGGAGAATACGAAAATGTGTATTATTTATATCCATAGTATATGTTAATTGAGACAGTTAGAAGCAAAGAGGTGCAAGTTTTACACTATAAAAACGCTGGTTTAAAGTTACATTTGTATAAGAAAATCATAGGTAATTGAAAAATGATAAGAATCATACTTTTTTACTCCTAACGTATACACTTAAATTCTCTTACCACTAAATGTAATTATGTTTCAAGAATGTAATTATACACCAAACTTTTTTTGCGAAAAAAATAACTTACACCACTTTGCTTCCATCCTCCTCAACTATCATTCTTAGTTTTAAATTTGGTTCATAACTTCTAGTCAAATTTTAAAAATATTGTATTTACATGAAATAATATGTCATCGTAGTGGTCCGTAGTGTCCCCTCACTTCCACTCCGGCAGTCCGGGTTCAGTTCCTTGCGGGAGTTGGGGATTTCAAATCCCGTGCTTTGGGCTGGGAAGCTAGCCGTTGAATGCCTGCGTGTGACCTATAAGCAAGCTGCTTATGGCATTAACATATAAGTCCCATGGATTGGGGGTAAGTCGTAAAAAGAAGGGGAATTAAAAATAATAAAAAGAGAAGAAAAACATCGCATAAAGTTATTAAATCGATTTAGATTTTATTCATGACCTTGACATATTTTCAAATAGAATAATCAAACAATGATGTGTTTATTCAACAGAAAAACAACCAGGTTGAGCAATGAATGATTCACCGCATTTTTAAATATGAACTCATTTCCTCCCTGTCTGGTATTGATAAATCAATTTCAACATTACTCCCACGTTGCTTGGCACCTGTCCGTTTGTTTGAAAAATAATCAAAAAACAATATATATATATATATATGTATAATCTATCATGTGAGAGATTTCACAGAGTCATATGAACTTATACATGCAACTATTACTCATAATAATACGTTATTAAAACGCATAAAATCTTTTCTAAGT
Organism: Diploptera punctata; assembly: GCA_030220185.1. Taxonomy (NCBI): domain Eukaryota; kingdom Metazoa; phylum Arthropoda; class Insecta; order Blattodea; family Blaberidae; genus Diploptera; species Diploptera punctata. Next base: position 39,719 of record JASPKZ010007371.1, on the reverse strand, counting down.
CAAGTCTCAAATTGACTGAGTAAAATACGAGTCCACAAATATAGTATCATACTTTTAAACTACTACTACGTCGCTTTGGATAATCGTATCTAAATAAAATTGGTGACAATCAAAAGAGAAACTCAAAAAGTTTTGTGCATGTTAACAATGTCAACAATGGACAACAATACAGAAACGAAACTTAAATTTAATCATGTTTTTTGTGGTTGATATGGATTCACTGTTGGATATTTAGCAGACAGGTTAAATGTGAATGTTTGCTGTGCTTTTGAAATTGGATTGATGTTAAATAAGTTATGAAATAAGTTTTAAGGAGTTATGGCGAACCCCCAAGAATGTAGTTGTGTGTTTTGGAATATTACACCACGCAGAGTCCGGTGCTGGTCCAGCGTGCTTTTAGGCGAAGGTTTCAACATCAGGCTCCTACACACAAGTCAATTTTGAAGTGGTACCGTGATTTTGTGGAACGTGGCTGCATATGTATTCAAAGGAAAGGCCATTCGGGGAGACCATCTGTCGATGCAGGAATTGTGGATCAAGTGCGGGAGTCATTTGTGTGCAGTCCCAAGAAGTCTGTCCGTAGAGACAGTCAACAGTTAAACATCTCTAAATCCACTGTATCTGACATCCTATGTACACGACTGAAGTTCCACCCCTACAAACTTCAATTAGTGCGTAAGTTGAAATCTGATGACCATGCAAAGCGATTAGATTTCTCTGAGCATTTCATGGCACTAATGGAGGACAATGAAGAACTGTCAGAAAAAAATATTTTCAGTGATGAGGCAACTTTCCACGTTAGTGGAAAAGTGAATAGGCATAATGTTAGGATTTAGGGGAGTGAGAATCCAAACACCATTGTGGAAGTTGAAAGAGACTCCCCTAAAGTGAATGTATTTTGTGCCGTATCGAAACGTAAACTCTATGGCCCATATTTCTTTCTAGAGGCCACTGTCAATGGTGAAAATTACCTTGATATGCATCTGAATGACCGGCTTCCAGGAAGATGGACTGGAGATGATGATAATGTTTTCTACAAGTGGCCGCCGAGGTCACCTGACTTGACGGTCTGTGACTTCTTTTTATGAGGTTACATAAAGGATCGTGTCTTTGTACCCCCCAATTGCCTCAAAACCTGCAAGAAATCCAGCTTCCTATCATTCTTGCCATCCAGTCCATTTCTTCACATATGTTGGAGGGTGTGTGGCGTGAATGGGAATATCGCCTCGATGTCTGCAGTGCCACTCGTGGGGCCCACATTCAATGTCTATGAGGCATAGCAAAAACGTTTAGAGTTTCTCTTTTTGATTGTCACCAATTTCATTTAGATACGATTATCTAAAGCGACGTAGTAGTAGTTTAAATTATGATACTATATTTGTGGACATGGTGTATAGTCGATAGTCGCTTTTGACTTACAAAGCACACGAAGGAATTGATGGGTGAATGAAGGATTTTAAAAATAGCAGTTAACTATTATTGATAATGTTAAATCGGTGGACTTGAGTTATGCTCCTTGACTGGGGTAGATACATTTTTTAGGATGGAAAAAATCCAAGGAGCAAGTCCTCGGGATGGACTTTAAGCCGTTGATCCCGAGTCTGAAGAATCTTAAGCCTGAATAAAAATGCCTCAAAGCAACATTTACCAACCTCATCATCCTAGTAATACCTTAGTTGCCTGCTAGATGTCTCATTGGGTCGGTATGTTGATCGAATACAATTCATGACATCTATGAGCAAATAAGCGTAACTAAATTAACGTTGTCTAGTAACTTCTAATAAAGAAGAGGCTAAGGTTCAACGTTTAGGTACGCGATTAATAATCAGGGGCAGGTCACAAAATTTCTTGGAAAGAAAAGTATTAATGACGATGAACAAGACAAGAAAATGAAACAAAAAATGTATCATACGTATTGCCACGAGTGATTTCCAATTTATCTAGAGGATTTGGAAATCAAGAGTGGCATTTGTTAGAACTATTTAACGAATAAAATTAAGCTGTTTACTCACAAATCATTATTTAAATATAGTTATTTAAAAATATTTATATATTTAATGCAATCGGCGATGTTTGAAAACAAATGAGAATTGTTTGGATATGTTTCATTTGTTCATCCATTGCAACTTGATCATAATATGTATTGCCAAATAGGATCGCATTATTGTAAGAATGCACCCTAGTGGAGAGAAATATGAAACACATCAAACTGTATATTATAAGCAACATTAAAAGTTATTATTTTTTAGGAAACAACTCAGTAAAATAATTATTTAAACACAATTATTGAACACACAATTATCAAATGTGTAGTTGAAAGGAATCTGTTTATTATGTGCTATATTCAACGTATTTGTTGGAGAATCAGTCACTGAAAAATAATACTCTGTCCTGTTCAGAATAATAAAAAGGAGGAGTTTTCTTTATTTTGGTAAACAGAATTCGATAAATACCGAGGCGAAACACGACTGTCATTGGATGTAAAACAAAATACATTGAAACGTGATTGGTCATGAGTTAACTGGTCTAGGAAAGTGAATCACTGGTAGATGATTGGACAAATACGTTAGGGTAATGAAACAAAAGCAAACATTTCTCAAACCATAGTTAGAAATTGCTGTATGAGAAGTCTGGATTTTAAATTTTACATTAATAGTGAAACTAATAACTACTGAAATCAACTTCTTGACCCGTTCAGCGAGATCCTATAAAACAGGAATGAAAAATTAAGAAAAAATATATATAGCAAAAGTGGCGTCCCATTAACTAAAATTGCAAATGGATTGACACAGAATGCGGGAGAACTCATGAAGTGAAATAAGTTTCCGCGACTCTACAATATTAGTCCCGGATGGTAATTAAAACAGCGACATTCCCCCTATCTATCTTAGGCAACTGCTATGGTAACGCTTCACCGGTCAGAAAATTAGCTACAATAATACCGGATGTATTCTTTTTGTGGAGAAAGCCGCAAATAATATTAATAACATAGTAAAATGCATTTTATAAACGTTAAACTGAAAATATATAAAACTATTATTCTACCAGTTATATTATATGGGTGCGAAACATGGAATCTTACTTTAAGGGAGGAAAGGAGATTACGAGTATTTGAGAATAAAGTACTTAGGAAAATGTTTGCACCAAAGAGAGATGAACAGACAGGTGAATGGAGAAGACTACATAACAATGAACTACATGGTCTTTATAGAAAACTAGATATAATAAGAACAGTTAAGTTTCGTAGACTGCGATGGGCAGGACATGTTGCGCGTATGGGTAATGAAAGACGTGCATGGAAACTTCTTGTAGGAAAGCCAGAAGGAAAACACCCAGTTGGTAGACCAAGAATGAGGTGGGAGAACAACATTAAGTATGATTTGAGGGAAGTAGATTATACAGGGAATGATTGGAAAGCATTAGCTCAGGATAGGGATGTATGGAGAGCTTATGTCCGCGCGGTCATGAACCTACGTGTTCGATAGTGCCAGTGAGTAAGTATAAGCTTTAAGATGACTATTTAACTCATGCTCCAAATGGTAGTCAATGACCTATCATATTTCAATGAATTTTGGTTTACAACCAAGCACAGTCGTTTTTCACCTCGATTATATCACTTTCATTTTATCGCTTTCATTTTATCAAGTGGCTCCCAGATTATATATATATACTGCACGATTGTAACTAGATTCTGTTTGCGAGATATAATAGAAGAAACATTCGTAGCAATTAATTATACCACAAAAAAACCACTGTTTGCACTTTCTTAAACGTATTATTTTCCATGAATTTATGTTGCGGAAAAATATAATTGACATATTTACATCATAGGACATCAGAAATTAATTAATAACATGTAATGACGTATTTCATTTTTTCTCCACTAGGGTGCATTCTTACGATATTGCGATTCTATTTGGCAGTAAATATGATCTGGTTGCAGTGATTAACAAATGAAACATAACGTTTCTCATTTGTTTTCAAACATCGCCGTTTACATTAAATACATATATATTTTAAAATAACTATATTTAAATAATGATTTGTGAGTAAAGAACTTAATTTTATTCGTTAAATAGTCCTAACAAATGCCACTCTTGATTTCCAAATTCTCTAGACAAATTTGGAAATCACTCGTGGCATCAGTTATTGTAATAATAATAATAATAATAATAATAATAATAATAATAATAATAATAATAATAATAATAATAATAATAATAATAATAATAATAATAATAATGAGTTCATCATTCTTTCGGGTATAAGAATCTGGAGCTTAAAAGGATGAGAAGCCGTGAACCACAGTAATAACATAGTATAATGCATTTTAAAAGTTTTAAGATAATATAATAATAATAGACTAACTAACTCACTGGCACCATCGAACCCGTAGGTTATGGCCGCGCAGACGTAAGATATCCATACATCCCTATCCTGGCCAATGCCTTCCTATCATTCCCTGTATAATCTACTTCCCTCAAATCATAGTTAATGTTATTCTCCCACCTCTTTCTTGGTCTACCAACTGGGCATTTTCCCTCTGGTTTTCCTACAAGAAGCTTCCATGCACATCTTTTATTCCCCATTCGTGCCACATGTCCTGTCCATCGCACTCTATGAGACTTAACTGCTCTTATTATATCTAGCTTCCTATAAATACCATGTAGTTCACTGTTATGTATTCTTCTCCATTCTCCTGTATGTTCATCTCTCTTTGGTCCAAACATTTTCCTAAGAACTTTATTCTCAAATACTCGTAATCTCCTTTCCTCTGTGCGGAGTATATATATAACCGCGCTGACTGCTACTATCGGATCGTCTTTTGTTTCCGTTGCATATACTAGCGTAGAGTTCATTACATCCGAGGTTATTAATCAAAAACCTTTGCCCGGGCCCATAGGAGGCAAAGATTGATTCATCTTTCTTTCCTAAACACTTAAACATGAATCAACAATAGATCTCAAAACAGTAGAGTAGTTTATGATTCTGATTTAAACTGAATGTATCATTATTGTTATTAATCATGAAAGCTAGACGGAAAATAAAGGAAGCTAGAATGATCTCCTAAATATGTAAGTTTCAGTACAGGTATATCAAACAGCAGCATGCACATAAATAACTTGAACATTAACCAGGATAAATATAAAAATGATGTTTAATATAAACAAGACATCTAAAGTGGATGAAAAATATAACAAATGTAAATACTGGATCATTCTTCAACAAAAAGAAAATAAATAATAATCTTTAACTTCACAAATCTATATCATACCTCACACAACATTCATACCACGGTCCAAGCCAGGGTAGTCTTTCCCCGGTAGTCTTTCCCGGTCCTCAGGACCAAAACTTAAACCACGCCACTCGCGGCTCCAGACGACGTTGTCTCAACTCAAAGTTCCGATCGAATGATAATGTTCTTGATGTGCATTGCGTATTTGAGCGTTCCGAGGCAGAAGGGGAGATGCGCAGCACAAACAACGCAACAGGAGAGGAAAAAAGGAGAGTGGGGGTAGATGCATAGAGAAAGGATATTGGCATAGTTCACGAATTTTACTGTCCAGGGAGGATAACAGCACTACAGTAGCGAACCGAAAATAATACTTTCGGTTCACCTCCCTTAAAGTAAGAGTCCATGTTTCGCACCCATATAATATAACTGGTAGAATAATAGTTTTATATATGTTCAGTTTAACGTTTTTCAAAAGAGTTAGGACGTTAAGAGTAATAATAATAATAATAATAATAATAATAATAATAATAATAATAATAATAATAATAATAATAACAATAATGGGGGCACGCCGTAGCGTAGTGGTTAAGGCACTGAGCTACAAGCTGGAGGGTCGAGGGTTCAAGTCCCGTTGGGGTCAGGATTTTTAAACTGACCCAAACTCTCTGGCGGCACTATGGCCCTGGGGTCGGCTCAGCCTCTAACGGAAATGAGTACCAGACGCTTGTTCTGGGGGTAAAGGTGGCCGTCACGCAGGGCTGACAACCCGGCTGACATAAAGTGCCGATTGTCTAGAAAAAAGTGAGAGCCTTAACCTCCTACTACCCCAAGGGCCTCCGGGCCTGTTGTGGGATCACTAAAAAAAATAACAATAATAATAATAAGATTGATGAATGCATTGTTTTAGAAAATCTGGAACTGAAAAGAATGAGACGCCACTGACAGCAAAACAGTTAGAATGTCAAGAATACACGAAATGGATGCAAAAAAATATTATGAAAAATAAATAGCGGTACTGCAATAGACATCACACGAATATGGATACACATAAATGGACAAACTATTGCATTTAATAACTATAGACTCAGAAAAAATAACATATCCTCAAATGGAACATTCTAAATTTTGTCCCTTATGGGCGAGACCGATTGGACCATATAGTTTGGAAGTGACAAGTGCTCAGACATAAGTTTGAATTCATTTGGTGTAAGTATAATAAAAACATCATACAGTTTGGGTCTCAAATGTATAATTCTCTAAAAAAATGAAAATACAGCAGTTAATTCGAGACTTATTTTACAGGATGGTGAGAATTAGCCTTATTTTCACCAGTATTGGAGTCGTGCAATATTGAATATATTTTTCTTTCGATTATTTTTGTACAAAACAAGTAATATGCGGTTGAAGTGTTTCCAATTCTTTTAGCATAACATTAATAACAAATGTTTATTTCATATGGTATCCTTTTCATTAAATTTGTATTATTTCTGAACATGGAAGCAAAAATACAACAACAAAAAAGTTGTTTCATTTCACGTCCCGTATGTACAGAAAAAAATCAGGCAAGTACTGCGATCCTTATAATATACACTGCACAAAACAATTAGAGGAACTCTATGAAATATGCAAATATTTTTTCATTGGATAAAGGTACAAACATGAAATTAATAAAGTACATTATTTGTGGTTTTTACAGTATTTCGAGAAACCCCTATTTCGAGAAAACCGTCTATAATACGTTTTGATTATATTTAATTAATTGAAATAGACTCACCGGCACTATCAAACCGGGTGATACAAACAGCTGCTGACATAGCTCTCTATACATCCATCTGCAAATTTTATTTTAGTAGAACCCATGTGCGCGTTTTTTGGGGGTAGTATTTTTACAGTATCGGCCGCGGTGGACTAGTGGTTATGCTCCTTGCCTCTGGTCCCGAGGGTCGCGGGTTCAAACCCGGCCGGGGTAGATGGATTTTTTAGGATGGAAAAATCCAAGGAGCAAGTCCTCCGGAAGGGACTTTAATCCGTGGGTCCCGAGTCTGAAGATTTTCAGGCTCGTAGAAAATCCTTAAGCCTGAATGAAAAGACCTCTAAGCAAAATTTACCGAATTTTCGCGTCCTAGTACTATCTTGGTTTCCTAGATGTCAGTATGAGGCGGAACGCTGACCACGGGCCACTCAAAATGACATATATACGAAAACAAGTGTAACTAAATTAGTATGGTTCAAATTCTTCCCTGAAGGGGCAGAGCGCCTAAATCTCTGTTAAGGGAAACATGGGCTTACAAGAAGATTTTTACCGTGAAAGATCGTCATTATTTCGACCAAGGTATCTATTTTAGTCTGGCCTATCACCTTTGACTGGCCAGCATAAGTAACCCTTCTGGCAGCAATACTATCGCCGGCATAGCTCGCAGGGTCAAGCAAGCCGCTCTACCAAGATAAGTAAATATATTATAGGGAGGGGGTTTTTGAATACATTTATTTCAATGTAAATATACATATTTACTCGTACATTGCTATCATTGTAATTTAATCACGCTCCAAAATATAAAATTCAACGTTTAAGTTTTATAATTAATGTTCTTATAATAATAATAATAATAATAATAATAATAATAATAATAATAATAATAATAATAATAATAATAATAATAATAATAATAATAATAATATAAATAATATAAATAATAATCCTCCAAGGTGTCTTTTCCTTGTCGTGATGGAGTGGTTTGTGTACCTAAATGATCCCGAGAGCAGTACCGGCGGTAGTATTATTGCCAAAAGGGTTATCAATGCCGGAAAGGTTGTAGGGGATAAGTCAGACAAAAGTATCTAGGCCGAAACAGTGACGATCTTTCACCGTCAAAGTACAACCGTCAAGAAACACGGACATGAGTTCTATTGGGGTGAAATTTTTAAGTGGTAAAATAGTCCCCCATTCGGTTATTGGGACGAGGACTACTTCAGGGAATCCGTGGCAAATGCTCAAATACAGGGACATATTCCTAGAAACACGGAGTGTTAGGATATTATATAATACTGTAGTAAGGAACTAGAAATACCACAAGGAACTAGAAATATTAACACGGGAATTTGATAAATCGATCCTGAATATAGTCGCATTATAAGAAGCTAGATGACTAGGAGAATATAGGAAATAGTATGAAGTTTTGCATTATTCTATGGGGGTGCAATGAGACGTGAATTCGTAACAGTTTTGTTTAGTAGGGAACAGAACCCTCTCCGCTATCCGAGATGTTAAGTTTGTTAGCAATAGAATATCGCACATAATTCTGAAGAGTACACCACATAAATTTGTAATAATAAAAGCACATGGTCTCACGGAAGATAAGAATGACAAAATCAAGGAGGAGATCTGTGAAGAATTGGAATGGATATTAGATAAGCTTTGACGATATTGCGTGAAAATTGTCTTAGGAGATTTTAATGCAAATGTGGACGGAATATATATTCAGACCAACATTAAACACATTTAGTCTTCATGAAGATAATAATGAAACTAGGGTTATATTAGTCACCTTTGCTACATCAAAGAATCTTATTATTATGAGCAATATCCATTTCGCCATAACGATATTCATAAAATACACATGGACGTTACCATGTTTCCAGATGGTGAAACGTGAAACTAGATAGATCACATGTTATTAGATAAACGTTGGCACAGTAGCATCATCGCTGTAGATCAGTTAGAGGGACAGACTGTAATTCGCATCATTATTTGATCAGGGTGAAAATCAGAGAATGTTTATTGCTTATGGGAGGAACAAACGCTAAAGATGACTATGAACAATTTGAATTATAATACTTGAGAAACGATGAACTGCGGCAAGAATACCAAATAAAAATGTCTAATTATTTGAAATACTCGAATCTTTAGATAAGAATGTGGCAACCAAAGAAGGAACTGGTTTAATAAAGAATGGGGGACAATAAGATAGGCTATACTTTTAAATTGTCAGTATCAGAAATCGTAGGTTATTTTAAAAAGAGGCAAAGCAAGAAATGATTTGAAGAGAAATGTGTCGACATTGAAAATAAAAGAAAGCAGTAAAAATGAATCGGTTACACTAGTTAAATTAAGTAAATTTTGAAAAAAAAAAATGGATAACAGCAGACGGGAAACCACTAGGTTGTTAAAGAGTAAAAATAAGAAATATTTAAGAGAGAAGATTAATGATCTCGCAATGAATGCAAAAATAGGAACATCAGAGAATTATATAAAGGATAGAGAAAGAAGGGTTACAGGCTAGAACATATATGTTGAAGAATGGAAAAGGGAATGTGATTGCAGATTCTTGCAGTATAATAAATATATTGCAAAATTATTTTAAGCAGTTATAATGTACGTATATGCAGTACAAGATATTGAAGTGGATGATATACAGATATCAATATATTAGTTACAGAACCAAGCGCATTAAAGATGAAATGGCGACAGAAAAAATTAAAGTTGTATGAAGCATCAGGTTGAGATGGGATAGCAGCAGAAATAATAAAATTAAGGGGATGGACAAGATTCACCGGTTGTTTAATATGGTTTGGAAAAAAGAGGCTATTCCAAATGAATAGAAACAATAGATTGATGCACCAATTTATACTATATAAAACTGATTGTAACAAACACCGGGGCATTTTATTACTTTCAATTTCGTACAAAATTTTAACCCAGATTTACTCCTTATAATGAAAACGTAATAGGCGATCATCAATGTATTTAGGAGAAATAGATCTACAGTAGATTAGATTTTTAGTATAAAACATATTTTAGAAAATAAATGTGAATATAATGGCACTGTACATCAACTATATGTAGACTTTAAAAATGCATACAATTCGATTACGAAGAAGTTATATAGTATCCTGCTGGAGCTCGCAATTCCTAAAAAGTTAGACTTATTCGAATGTGTCTGTATGACAAAAAGAGCTGGGTGCGTGTAGGCAAACAATTTTCAGATACTTTTGAAATTCATAATGGGTTAAAGCAAGAAGATGCACTATCTCCTCTACTATTCATTTTTTTCTAGATCATGCCATACATTCTTTAGAAGATGATGAAGATCTACAACTCAGTTTATGCTGATGATGTACCGGCAGTGTTATTAGGGCCAACACACATACACTCTGTTGAGTAACGCTATGCAATTGAGACTGGAAGTAAACATCCATAAAACTTAATATCTGCTCATATAATTATAGAAATACATTATATAATGGAAATGGACAGTTAATGACAAATGAGGGAAATATTGAAGAAGTGGCTGAAATCAAATACCAAGAACAATAATTACAAACAAGAAATTAAACATAGGCTCAATTCTGAAAATGCATCCTCTTATGCATTACAGGGGCTCTAGTCGTTCCCGTTTCTCTAAAAAAAACATTAAACTGAAAATGTTATTCTCCCAGTTTAATTATCCATCCATCCATAGTAGAAGGCAGGTCCTTCACTGCAATCATAGCATTTTCATGCTATGCTTGCAGCTTTACTAGGGAATTGTAGGTGTGGTAGCTTCCCGTTGCTTTCCACACCGGCGAAGGATGGTGTTGATGATGATGGCCATATGATTTCGGGGACCGTTTGGACCCTAAAGTTTCCCTGACATTTGTCTTACAGGTTAGGAAAAACCCCGATAAAAACCTCCAGAAAAACTGCCCCGACCGGGAATCGAACCCGGGCCCGCTGCGTGACAAGGCAGCACGCTACCTCGAGACCACAGCGGTGGACAGTTTAATTATATGGATGCGAAATCTGGATTGTTACTATAAGGGAGGATAAAATATTATGAGTATTTGAGAATAAATTTCATAGGAACATTTTTTGGACCAATGAGTGATGAAGAGACTAATGAATGGAGAAGACTACATAATAGTGAGCTACATGATCCTTATGGGAAACCAGATGTAATATGAGTCATAGACTACGATGAATAGGATATGTGGCACGAATGAGGAATGAAAGAGTGGCATGAATTTGATTGCAGTATAACCAGAGGGAAAGTGCCCAGTAGGTAGGCCAAGAATGAGGTGGAAGAATAACATTAACCATGATTTGAGGGAAGTAGATTATATAGGAGATGATTGGAAAACATTAGATCTGTATAGAAATATATGGAGAGCTTACGTCGCATGACCATAAACCTAAGTGTTCGATAGAGCCAGTGAGTTGTTATAATAATAATAATAATAATAATAATAATAATAATAATAATAATAATAATAATAATAATAAAACACAATGGAATGGTCAAGAATAGGTAGATTTGTTGGTGCAAGGCACAAGGTCAATAAAAAGTGTAATGATCCAGACAATGAATAGAAGTGTTGGGTGACAGTAAAAGGCCAGTGGCCTTTTCTTATTTTTATGTATATTATTCTTAATTATTATTATTATTATTAATAATATTAATATTTATTTAACTGAATAAAATATTGAGAATTTTACCTTATCGTGTCTAACTGTCCTTAAGCCGTCAGATACAGATTTCAAGTCACATGTTGTCTTCCAGAAACTAAAATTTCAAAATCTTGTTGAATTTATTTGTGGAAATTCAAAGTAAAACAAAATGTGACGCAGGAGATAATAGGTAACAGGCTGAAATAAAAGCTTTCCGTAGCCCTATAGATTATAAATTTTAACAAAGGAACACAGTAAAAAACATTTTAATAATTTGTAATAAACAGGGAAATAGGGAAAGAAAAGCTCTAAGAACACATCATAAAAATATTTTTTAATAGATAACACGTTTTCATGAATGCTGACATATGCTGAAACAAGACTTAGCGTGTTTTATATTCATGTCTTCTTAATAGGGCCTAAAGAACAATACAATGTCAGCTCAGAAGACGATAACGTGAGAGTTTCACACAAGTAAGTAAAACTTAAAACAAATTAAAACATAATCAAGGTATTTTTAACATTTTAATTTAATGTACATATAATTACAGTCCAGGAAAAAAAATATATTTTACCTTGGCAACGACACAGTAGAACTTTTGAAATTCGTGCATATAGGCCTATATATATCAAATATATTGACCTAGAGTAGTTATAATAAATATAATTATATCAAAGCTGTGTTTGTGATATTTATAATAACATTACTAAGATTATTAATTTCGCTGACGGATTGCCTTTAGTAAAACCTTGACCCACTCCTCTTACTGACCGCACAACGACCCATAAATCAAGGTGCCAGTTTTTTTTATTTATACAAGGTTGATATCGATTATTCCATAAAAAATACACATTTTGAAAAAAAAAGTACTTAGTCCTTTAAGCTTAACTGTTGTTTTTAGGTTTAAAACATGGCACCGAATTTAACTAAAAACTAGGTATTTTATTTAAATAATGGTAATAATATTATATTAACACAAAAACTGTGATAATTATGATAACAAAAAGGCAGTTATTTGATCTTTTATTACATTATAATGGGGAGATTTCTGAACATTTACAAGTCGCATCCTATATCTCAGTGATACAGTGTGAATGATAATAATCGTAACTGATTATTTTTATTTATTTTATTTATTTATTTAGCTTGGTAGAGGTAAGGCCATGTGGCCTTCTCTTCCACTCACCAGGACAAACATATATTACATCAGAATATAACAATCGCAATTAATTCTAATATTAAATACGAAATGAAGATTTGATAAATAAGATATTCATTATATATATATATATATATATATAGTTTCTGCCCAAGAGCAGGTCTTTCACTGCAAACTCAGCATTCTCCACTCTTTCTTTAACTCAGCTTTCCTTTTTGTATCCGCATACAGTACAAACCATTCATGTTAATATTGTCTATCATCTGATGTATTTTTCTGCCTTTCCGTTGACCATTCCTTCTCGGGCATCCGTCAGAAGGCAGTTTTTTCTTAGCCAGTGGCCAATCCAATTTATTTTCCTCTTCTTTGAGTCCCATCATTGTTTTTCCTTCACCCACTCTGTCTAGCACATCTTAATTTTTTTTATTTTGTCTGTCAATTTTATACGTTCCATCCTTCTCCATATCCACATCTCAAAAGCTTCCAGTCGTTTTTCCTCATTCCGTCGTAATGTCCAAGTCGCTACAACATACAATGCTACACTCCACACAAAGCACTTCACTAGCCTCTTCCGTAATTCTTTTGCTAAAGGTCCACAAAAAATGCCTCTCTTCTTGTTAAAAGTTTCTTTTGCCATTGCTATCCTCTGCTTTACTTCTTGACCCAGTTCATGGTACTACTGATAGTACAACCCAAGTATTTGAAGCTCTCCACTTGCTCAATGACCTTATCTTTAATCCTCATGTTTATCTTCCTTGGTTTCCTTCCTATAATCATGGCCTTCGTCTTATTTATGTTTATCTTCATCGCATAATCCTCGCACTTGTCATTTGGCTCCATCAGCTTGTTCCTCTGTGTCATTGCATCTTCTGCTAGCGAAGTCATATCATCAGCAAATTTACGATCTATAATACAACAACGTTAATGATAGTTAAGATTAAGACTAAAACTAATAATAAAATGTATACAAGCAAGATGCATTAAATTTTTTGGTAGACTGTCCCTGTCTAATGTAAACAAAAAAAAACAAAGAAAAAATTAAATGTAGAAAACTAACTTTACAATTATACAATATTTGAAAAATAAACATATTTGTTAATCTTAATATTTTTTTCATAAATAATTTGTCCACCGCTGTGGTCTCGAGGTAGCGTGCTGCCTTGTATCGCAGCGGGCCCGGGTTCGATCCCCGGTCGGGGCAGTTTTTCTGTGTGAGATTTTTATCGGGGTTATTCCTCACCTGTAAGACAAACGTCAGGAAAACTTTAAGGCCCAAACGGTCCCCGAAATCATATGGCCATCATCATCATCATCCTTCACCGGTGTGGAAAGCAAGGGGAAGCTACCACACCTACAATTCCCTAGTAAAGCATGAAAATGCTATCATTGCAGTGAAGGACCTGCCCTCGGGCAGAATTACTATGGATGGATGGATGGATGGATAAATAATTTAATTTATTAATTGTTAAAAGAATACTATCAGTGAGGTGTATAAGTTGGTTTGCTATTAAATAATTATTTAGTTTGTTTTAGAACGATGTTATAGTTTGACAGTCTCTGGCACAGGACGGAAGAGAATTCCATGTTTTGACAAGTGCGACTGTAAAATATAATGAATAATACACAGTGTGATGAGGAGGGATATAAAGGACAATGTGCTGATGGGATCGAGTGTCAAGGTTATGTGTGTCGAATAGTCTGATGAAGCAGCGTGATAAATAATTAGGCGATGGTGTGTGAAGTATTTTATAGGGAATGGACAGACCTACGATCTCTAAGACGAAGCCACGATAATTGTTCCAGAGATGGTGTAACATGGTCAAATTTGCGAATACCACAAATAGAACGTGCGCAAGAATTGAAGTCTTTGAGTGAAAATAGTATTTAAATCTGTAAAAAGAGGATCACAATCAAAATGGGGCATTGCAACTGTTTTTACTAACATTTTCCTGAGAGCGAAAGGTAAACAATTGCTTCCGCGATTTAATGAATGTATTATTGAGAAGACTGTTTTGCATGTACAGTATGGTTTATTTGCGTATTTCAATTTAGGTTGTTGTCAATAAATACTCCTAGAATTTTTACTGTCTCACTATAAGGGATTTGAACTCCATTAAGTGATACATGCGAGACTGCGTTTAGGTTAATTGTAGCTAATAGTATCTGGCGACTCATAATGGTTGATTGTGACTTTCTAGGATTTAATTGCATTCCATATTTAACTATCCAAGTCATTAGTGAGTCAAGATCCTCGTTTATTTTGGCCGTCGCAACTTCAAATTTTTCCATATACTGTGTATTACTTCTTTGGTTAATAATAATAATAATAATAATAATAATAATAATAATATTAATAATAATAATATTAATAATAATAATAATAGTAATATTATTAATAATAATAATAATAGTATTATTATTATTATTATTATTATTATTATTATTATTATTATTATTATTATTATTATTATTATTATTATTATAAACTATCTATCTTCGGGGTTTTTTACAGCTGATGCCGTCTTCCCGTGCCAAACCTCCAAAGCCAACGATCTTGGGCATCTTCGATGCTTAGCCCTCTAGCTTACATTACTGTCTTCATGTTTTCCATCCATGTTCTTTGGTCTCACTCTTTTCTTCTTTCTGGTCGGATGTCATTCATTTAGTCGCTACGCCATCGCTCATCTTCCATTCTTAAACGTGTCCTAACAACTTTAATTCCTTCTCCTCAATTCTTTCAATTATGCTTTCTTCTGCTTCCATTATGTTCCTAATTTCGTTATTGGTGATATGTTGTAATTTTTACTTTCTGGCACTTCTGCGTAAATAATCCATTTCTAGTGCTATTAGTCTATTCTTGTAGTACTTATTGATTGTCTATAACTCACTTCCATACATTGCAACAGACTCCACCAATGTTTTACCAATATATTTCTTTTGTGTCTTTCCAAATATGCTTATCCCACCATATGGAATTTAATGATGATACTATTTTGCTACTCAATTCAATTCTATACTAATAATAATAATAATAATAATAATAATAATAATAATAATAATAATATATTTATAGTAATAAAATATTATTATTTATATTATTATTATCAATGAGGTGAGAGAATAACATAAACGATGAATTGAGGAAATTGATTTTACAGGGAATGATTGGAAAACTTAAGCTCAGGACAGATATATATATATGAAGAGCTTATGTCCGCGCGGCCGGAGTGAGAAACATGTAACGAAGAAGGGATGTATATGTGTATATATATATATATTACTAGCAGGAATATACTTATTTCAGTGTTACGTTTGTAATCAGAATAACATATCCTTATCTAAAAAATATATAAAACAGAACATTTCAAATTTTATATTTAAATTTGTTACAATGTGTAAGCAGTTAGCTTTCAAATGTGAACAGTAAAACATGTAATATATCTTCAAATATTTAGGGCCCGTCTCACCAAGACAGGTAACTGTATTACGCCAGTTTAAACTATGCATTACACATGGGGAAAACAGGCGTAATACAGTTACCTCTGTTGGTGAAACTGGCCCTTAATATATGATAAATATGGTATTTCTAAATGTATTTAGTATTTTCCTGATAAAGGAAGAGTTGTGCATAGTTCTTCCACAAATTTACGGTTATAGATAGATTTAATCTGTGAAATATTTATATTTTATTAAATTCAATTTAAAAACTAACTTTCTGAATTTCATATTCAGTTAATTATTACGTTAACATTTTTGTTATTTCTTTGTTAAGAAATTTATATTTTTAATAAAAACGTTAAATGTTGCGTAGTGGATATATATATATATATATATATGTGTGTGTGTGTGTGTGTGTTATAATTAAATTCTAGACGTTGGGCAAAGTAAGCTAAATATGTCATGATAAGAAATATACATTAGCTAATTCCCGGCGTGCACTGCTACACCTAAATAGATGATAATGTATTTTTTTGCATTCAGTTGAATAAGTAAATGGAAAAATTAATACAAATTTATATTCTTATTATTTTTAGATACCCCGTGCTGATTACCGGCTTTGCCCGGAAATCATCTAATCCCGATTTTCTTGACATCAATAAAATAGAAAAATGTATAGATATTGTGAGTTATTCTTAAAAGATGAAAACATATGCTCTCGCTGACTTTTCTGTAGAGTTCTTACAGCTATTCTATTCCGTGTAGAGTTCTAATGTTTGTATTTGTTATGGTTTAGGCAGCGTAAGCCATTTAAGGGAAAAAATAGGCACTTTTCACGTTATTCACTTTAAAGGGTGTTTTTTTAAGGCTGTAGGTGTTGAGTATCTGAACTCTCTTATAGCCCTATGTTCATCCAGGAAATCACCTTAACATTCTGAAAAAAAAACCACATCACAATCGGAACATCGATATGGCCGCGCATAAAGTACGAACAAGCAAACATTCATTTTTATATCTTAGATGAAGTAGTAGTAGTAGTAGTAGTAGTAGTAGTAGTAGTAGTAGTAGTAAAAATTTACTATTGTTCGTATTTTTTAAATAAATCGAAAATTAATGTGCATAAATGACGTATATGTGACAAAACTAAAAAAAAAATTGTGCTAGAATTTCGGCCGCTGTGTGACCTGTAGTACATAATAAATATGAAAAAAGTTTACATTTTAAAATCCTTTTAATATTTAAGCGTACATTTTAAAAAATCGTTCATTGTTTGTACTTGCTGAGTAAATTAATTTTAATTAGATAACGGTTTTTTTTTGTAAAAAGATGATGCTTTTAAAAAATTGATTTTATTCAAAGCTTGTATAGAAAAAAAGTACTTCTATTTTATATATATATAAACGTTTCTTTGTTTGTTGGTTTGTTTGTTTGTTCGTGCGCGGCCATACCGTTGACCGATTGTGATGTGGTTTTTTGCTAAATGTTCAGCGAGGTTCCAGGATGAACATAGGTTATAAAAAAGAGTTGTGATACTCATCTCATACACGCTTAAAATCGCCCTTTGTAGTGAAAAACATATAAATTTAGCTCTTTGGACGCTTAAATGGCTTGCGCTGCCTAAATCTTAAATAATACACAAAAGTAATGTACATAAAATAGTTACAAATTAAAACATACCTGTTGTGGCAGGTACCTCAATTTTGTTAAAATGGTGGATATAAAATTAATTCACCTCAACAGAATTTGATATGCATTTATTAGTATTGACTCTTAAGGTAAACTCACAATAGCCATTTTTGTCTTTCATTGATGCCAAGAAGATCGAGACAAGTACGTAGAATCTTGTGCAAGCAAAACAGAGCATGGCAGGAATTCTTTTACGGATAACTAAAATAACGAATTTTGTCTTTCAGCTCATTTATGCCAAGAAGAACGGAATGAGTAGGTTCCGGTGCAACGCCGGATAATCAGCACGGGGTATCTAAAAATATACATTTATAATTATTTTTCCTTTCACTTATTCAACTAAACTTAAAAACACTTTAATTTTCATTTATTTAGGCGTAGCAGCGCACGCCGTGTATTAGCTAGTAAATAATAAAAAATGCTCGCACCTACTTCCATTATGCCTCGACATACATAGAACATATTGACGGTTCGGAGTGAGAGAGAAACAAAGAAGAAGGGATGTGTACGTGTGTATATATATATATATATATATATATGCCTATATATATATATATATATATTACAAGTAGGAATATATTTATTTCAATGTTACGTTTGTAATTAGAATAACATATTTGTATCTAAATATATATAAAACAGAACATTTCAAATTTTATATATACATTTGTTATAACATATTAGCAGATGGCTTTCAAATGTGAAAAGTACAACACGTAATATATTTCCAAATTTTTAATCTATGATAAATGTTATTTCTAAACGTATTTAGTATTTACCTGATAAAGGAAGAATTGCGCATTGTTCATTCCACAAGTTTACAGTTATAAAAATATTTAATCTGTGAAATATTTGTATTTTTTAAATTCAAATTAAAAACTCGCGTTTACAATTTCACATCCAGAAGCACTGCTCCGCAACGCAAGTTATTTATTACGTCAACATTTTTGTTACTGTTTTGTTACGAAATTTATATTTTCAATAAAAACTTTTAAATTTGCGTAGCGGAAATATATATGCATATACATGCTGTTTATTAAATAAATGCACGCACACACACACACACACACATATATATATGGTATGATAAGAAAAATAAATGCCTGGACGGGATTCGAACCCAGATCTCTGAGTCTGTACCTCAGCGTGATATCCAATTCAAACACTTATTTTTCTTATATATGTATTATATATATATATATATATATATATATATATATATATATATATGTGTGTGTGTGTGTGTGTGTGTGTGTGTGTTATAAACAATTTTTTGACGTTGGGCAATGTAAGCCTAATATGGCATGATAATAAATATGTATTAGCTAATACCCGGCGTGCGCTGCTACACATAAATAGATGATAATGGGTTTTTTATGGCATTTTGTTGAATACGTAGAAGTAAAAGTAATATAATATTAATGCTCAAAGCATTATGCCTCACATTCATGAAATTCGACATTTATTTTCCGAGATTTCTCTGCATGCGATCTTAATATCTGAGTCCTGGCTTAAACCTTCCCTTCACTCCTCACTTGTTAATATTGACGGGTACACCCTCTGTCGCAATGATAGACTAGGGAAAAGAGGTGGGGGAGTTGCGATGTATATCAAATCGAACTTAGAGCCCAAAGTCATTCTTCACTCCTCCCCTGATTACAATGCACGACCAGAATTCCTCTTCATTGAAATTTCAGCTAGTTTACAGAGATGTATCCTGTGTGTGGTGTACAAACCTCCGAAAGTAGAGAATCTTAGTGACATAGAAACACCCTTATTAAGTTTACTGCCGCATTATCAGCATGTTATAGTAATGGGCGACTTTAACTCTAACTTACTTTCTTCCTCATCTTCATCATCAGAACTACTGGCATTATTTCACGCATGCAATATGTATGTCTTGCCTTTACAACCAACTCATCACACATCGACGACTGATACATTAATAGACATCATAGCCACGACAAATTCACAGAAAATTATAAACTACGGACAAATACTTGCCCCCGGCATATCAGCCCATGACGTCATATATATCGAATACTCTCTCCAGTGTCCTAGGACTCGTCCTAAATTATTAACGTATCGAAATTTAAAAAATATTAACCAGCAAGCTCTAATTGCAGACGCTATCGACATGCCGTGGCATGATATTTGGACCCTATTCACAATTGACGAAAAATTGCTTAAATTTAACAATATGATATTAGAACTTTACGACAAACATGCCCCCTTGAAGACTAGACGGAATTACTAAATCCCCAGCTCCCTGGATGTCCCACGAAATTCGACTACTGATGGCTGAGAGGGATGCTGCTTTTCGAAAATATAGACGGGACAAAAGTGACGCTAACTTAAGACAATATAAGACATTAAGAAACAAAACGAATCAAAACATTAGGAACGCTAAGTTGCGGTATGCTCATAGTCTCATTGATCCAAACACAAATGCAAGTGATATGTGGAAACGTATTAGATCAATGGGCCTACGGCAGCCGGCAACCAAAAGAGAGAGCATTAACACTGGACGATCTAAACCAACATTTCACATCATATGCCACACTTAACATAAACACTACGACCAAACAACAAACTATAGATGAGCTCCTATCCACACCTACTCCTTCCCGAGAAAAATTCTTCTTTTCCTATATAATGCCAATCGACGTTAAACTATCCCTGGACCGCATTAGAACTAAAACACAAGGTATAGACAATATAAGTATCGACTTTTTAAAGAAAATACTCCATGTCATACTCCCAACTGTAACCCATATATTCAATGCCTCAATTATGACCTCAACTTACCCCGAACTCTGGAAAAAAGCTATAGTCAGACCAATCCCTAAAATTAAATTACCTGTAACACCAAACGACTTTAGACCAATCAGCATCCTCCCAGTCCTATCTAAGGCCTTGGAGCGCATTGTTCATGAACAATTAACTGATTACCTTAACACTCATAACATACTCGACCCATACCAATCAGGTTTTAGGACAGGCCATAGTACGGCAACCGCACTTCTTAAAGTTGCCGAAGATACGCGTGAAGCAATGGACAGTGGCCACATGACAATATTTACACTCTTGGACTTCAGCAAAGCTTTCGACACTGTTGACACTGACATATTAATAGCAAAATTACGCGCTCTGAATCTTTCGGACAATGCTGTTAACTGGCTTGGATCCTATCTTCATGGTCGCCAGCAATGTGTATCCAATGCAGAACTTTCCTCATCCTGGCTATCACTGAAGGGTGGCGTCCAACAAGGTTCAGTGTTAGGACCACTTCTGTTCTCTATCTATGTTAACGATATATCCACTAGACTTACCTATTGTCGATATCACCTATACGCTGACGATTTGCAAATTTACATTCACTCCCATCCTGACGATGTACATGACACACTAGACAAATTAAATAGTGACCTAGACTCAATTTCCCAATGGTCGAAGAAACATGGACTTAATCTAAATACTGACAAGACACAGTGCATAATTATAGGACATCGGCGAATCCAAAGCATTATAAATTACGAAAATATCCCTACCATTCTCCTAAATGACAAAAATATCCCCTACAGCTCAGTAGTAAAAATCTGGGTATCTATATGGACCAACACCTAGACTGGAAAATCCAGGTGAATAATACCTGCAAGAAAGTGTTCTCAATTCTTCACTCCCTAAATAGTTTTAAAAACTTCCTTCCTACAAAATTAAAACAAATACTTGTACAGACTCTTATAATGCCACACTTCGACTACTGCGACATATTACTGACTAATCTTACAACTGATCTATCTGACAGACTACAGCGTGCTCATAATGCGTGCATTCGATTTATATTCAATCTCCGTCGTTATGACCACGTGTCTCCTTCATTTCAGGCCTTATCATGGCTACGCCTAAATGACAGAATAACTTTACATTCACATACCTTACTATTCCAAATTCTGCACACATATTTACCAACTTATTTAGCAACACGTTTTCAACATTTATCGGCTCATCACAATTTAGGAACAAGATCACAAGACTCTTCTTTACTTTTGATACCACAACACAGGACCTGTCTGTACTCTGAATCTTACACAATATCTATGACTAGAGCATGGAACTCACTTCCCAGTCATGTCAGGGACTGTCAATCGCTATCATTATTTAAATCCAAATTAACTGATATCTTAAGTTCGACACAATGAAAACATTAACTACATAACAACTATATAGAGCATTCTATTAATAATCATGTAGGAAGCTACTTACTTTATTTTATATCATTTTAATTTTATTATATTCTATGTTTTTGTTAGCATTAGCTAGTATTAGATCCATCATCATTGTATTTTGTTTAGTCTGTATTTTAATATCTTAAAATTGTAATATGTACGTAATTTTTGTATAATTTTACTATTCGCTGGTTGAGTGGAAGAGAAGGCCTTATGGCCTTAACTCTGCCAGCTAAAATAAATCATTATTATTATTATTATTATTATTATTATTATTATTATTATTATAAATTTATATTACTATTTTTAGATACCCCGTGCTGAGTACCCGGCGTTGTATGGAAATCTACGCATCCCGATTTCCTTAGCATCAATAAAAGTAAAAAATGGATAGATATTAAGAGTTATCCTTAAAATATAAAAACAAATGCTGTCGCAGACATTTCTGTAGATATTTATGAGATGTTCAATTCTGTGTATAGTAGAGATTTCGTGTATTTTTATGGTTTAGACAGCGTAAGAATTGAAAGGTAAAAAAAGGTACTTTTCACGTTTTTCAGTATATAGGGTGTTTTTTTAAGGGTGTAGGAGTTGCGTATCTCAACTCTCTTACAGTCTTATGTTCATCCCGGGAATCTCCTGAACATTTTGCAAAAAAAGAAATAAACACCACAATCACTGCAACGGTATGACCGAGCATAAAGTACGAACAATTAAGCATTCATTTTTATATATTAGTTGAAGTAGTAGAAATATTAGTTGTATACAGTTTCCTGTCGTTCGCATTCTTTAAATAAATCGAAAATTAATGTCCATAAATGACGTAAGTGACAAAACTTAAAAAGAAATGTGCTAGAATTTCGGCCGCTGTGCAACCTCTAGTAAATAATAAATATGAAGAAAGTTTCTATTATAAAACCATTCTAATATATAACTATTAATTTAAAAAACAAACACAATAATTCATTTTTGTACTTGCTGAGTAAATTAAATTAATTAGATATCGGTTTTTTGTAAAAAAACTGGTTTTTAAAAAATTGATTTTATTCAATATTTATATAGAATTATATATATATATATATAAACATGAATGTTTGTTTGTTTGTTTGTTCGCACTTTATGAGCGGCCATACCATTGATCCTATTGTGACGGAGTTCTTATGAAAAATGATCAGTAGATTCCCGGGATGAACATAGGCTATAATTAGAGTTGTGATACTCAACTCATACATCCTTAAAAATCGCCCTTCGTAGTGAAAATCGTGTAAAATGTAGTTCTTTATGCGTTTAAATGGCTTACGCTGCCTAAACAATAACAAATACACAAAATTAATGTAGGATACATAGAATTGAATATCTCGAAACGCCCCACAAAAACGTCCGCTACAGCATATGTCCATCTCTTAAGGATATAGGATAATAGTTAAAAAATAAAATGTACCTGTTGTGGCAGGTGCCGTCGTCCTCAACTTTGTTAATATGGTGTATATTAATTTAATTCACCTCAACGGAATTTGATATGCATTTTATTAGTATTGACCCATACGGATAACTCACAATGGCCATTTCTGTCTTTCATTGATGCCAAGAAGATCGAAACAAGTACGTAGATTTTTCTGCAAGCATAGCAGCACATGGCGGGTATTTTTTTACGAATAACTCTCAATAACGAAGTTTGTCTTTGAGCTCATTTATGCCAAGGAGATCGGGATGAATACATTCCCAAGCAACGTCGGATAATCAGCACGGGTATCGAAAAATATAAATTTATAATTATTTTTCATTATACTTATTCAACTAAACATAGAAAGCACAATAATTTTAATTTATTTAGGCGTAGAAGCGCACGCCGCGTATTAGCCAGTAAGTAATAAAAAATACTCGCACCTACTTCTATTATGCTTCGACATAAGCCCAATAGAGAAAATTGACGGGTCGGGGTGAGAGACAAACAAAGAAGAAGGGGTGTGTATGTAGGCTATATATATATATATATATATATATATGATATGAAAAGAAAAAAGAATGCTTGAGTCGGGATTTGAACTCGAGTCTCTAAAGTCTGTACCTTTAGCGTTCTAACCAACTGAGCTACTCAAGAATTCCAAGACAAACATACAATTTTCTTATACATGTAGTATTCTCAATTCACACAAGAGGTAGCGGAAATATCATTCAACTGCCATCTAGTGGCTAACCTAACAGTTAAGCAAATTATTAAAGAGAATATTTTACTTTATAGCAGTAACGCTTGTATATATATATAGATATTATAAATTATAATATATATATATATATATATATATATATACACACATTACAAGCAGGAGTTTTTTTATTTTAATGTTAAGTTTGTAATTAGAATAACACATTCTTATCTAAAAATATATGACAGAACATTACAGGTTTTATATTTTAATTTGGTATAATGTGTACGCAGTTAGCTTTCAAATGTGATCAGTGTAACACGTAATATATCTTCAAACATTTAATCTATGATAAATATGGTATTTCTAAATGTATTTTGTATTTACCTGATGAATGAAACGTTGCGCATTGTTCATTCTAGGTATTTACGGTTATAAATAGATTTAATCTGTGAAATATTTACATTTTATTAAATTCGAATTAAAAACTAACTTTTTCAATTTCACATTCGGTGGCGTTGCCACGCAACGTAAGATATTTATCACGTCAACATTTTTGTTATTGCTTTGTTACTATGAAATGTATATTTTTAATAAAAACGTTAAATATTGCGTATCGGAAATATATGTATATATATATATATATATATATATATATATATGTTATTTATTAACTCAGTATTAAATCAATGCACAAACATATATATATGTGTATATATGTCCACCGCTGTGGTCTCGAGGTAGCGTGCTGCCTTGTCACGCAGCGGGCCCGGGTTCGATCCCCGGTCGGGGCAGTTTTTCTGGGTGAGGTTTTCATCGGGGTTTTTCCTCACCTGTAAGACAAATGTCAGGAAAACTTTAAGGCCCAAACGGTCCCCGAAATCGTATGGCCATCATCATCATCAACACCCTTATCATTATCATCATCATCATCATCATCATCATCCTTTACAGGTGTGGAAAGCAACGGGAAGCTACCACACCTACATAATTCCCTAGTAAAGCTACAAGCATAGCATGAAAATGCTATGATTGCAGTGAAGTACCTGCCTTCGGACAGAATTACTATGGATATATATATATATATATATATATATATATATATATATATATGTGTGTGTGTTTGTGTGTTATAATTAAATTCTTGTCGCTGTGCAATGTAAGCTAATATGACATCATAAGAATATATATTAGCTAATAACCGGCGTGCGTTGCTATACCTAAAGAAATGATGTGTTTTTTTTAGTTGAATAATTAAAAGGGAAAATATATATCAATATATATTCTTATTATTTTTAGATGCCCCGTGCTGATTACCCGGCGTTGTCCAAAAATCTACGCATCCCGATTTTCTTGGCATCAATAAAAGACAAAAATGGATAGATATTGTGAGCTTTACTTAAAAGATAAAAAATATGCTATCGCGGAGTTTTCTGTAGAGGTTTTTTGAGATATTCAATTCTGTGCATAGTAGTAATTTTGTGTACTTCTTATGGTTTAGGCAGCGTAAGCCATATAAGGGTAGAAAAAGGGACTTTTCAAATTTTTCACTACAAAGAGCGTTTTTTAAGGGTGTAGGAGTTGAGTATCTCAACTCTCTTATAGCCCTATGTTAATCCCGGGAATCTCCTGAACATTTTGCAAAAAAAAAACCCCTACACAATCGAATCAGCAGTATATATATTAGATGAAGTAGTAGTACTAGTAGTGGTTTTAGAAGTATACATTTTGCTATCGACCGTATTTTTGAAATAAATAGAAAATTAATATTCATAAATGACGTATTTGTGACAAAACTTAAAAGAATGTTGTGGACGGCCTCTAGTAAATAATAAATGTGAAAAAGTTTATATTTTAATATCCTTTTTAATAACATATATAAATTTTTAAAAAATCATTCATTGCTTGTACTTACTGAGTAAATTAATTTTACTTAGATATCGGTTCTTTGTAAAAAAATACTTTTTAAAAATTGATTTTATTCAAACGTTATATAGAAAAAAATTGAATTATATATATATATATATATATATATATATACAGTAATTATGCCCGAAAGCAATTATGCAGCTTTACTAGCAAACTGTAGGTGTGATAGCTTCTTATAAATATATAAATTGATGTCTTTGTTTGTTCGTTGGTTTGTTTGTTTGTTTGTTCGTACTTTATGCGCGGCAATACCGGTTATTCGATTGTGATGGTTTTTTTTTTGCGCAAAATGTTCAGGCGATTCCCGGGATTGACATAGGCTAAAAAATAGTTGCGACACTCAACTCCTACACCCTTAAAAATCGCCCTGTGTAGTGAAAAACGCTTAAATGGCTTACGCTGCCTAAACCTCAACAAATACACAAACACAAAGTACACAGAATTGAATACCTCAAAAAGCTCTTCGAAAATGTCCGCAACAACATGTATTTATCTATTACGGATATAAGATAATAGTTAAAAATTAAAATGTACCTGTTGTGGCAGATGTCGTCGTCCTCAACTTTGTTAAAATAGTGTATATAAAATTAACTCATCTCAGCGGATTTTGATGTGCATTTTATTAGTATTGACTCTTACGGATAACTCACACGAGCCAGTTTTGTCTTTCATTTTGCCAAGAAGTACGAGACAAGTACGTAGATTCTTGTGCAAGCATTGCAGCACATGGTTGGTATTCTTTTACGGACAACTCACAATAACGAATTTTGTCTTTCGGCTCATTTATACCAAGAAGACCGGGATGAGTAGATTCCGGAGCAATGCCGGATAATCAGCAAGGGGTATCTAAAAAATATAAATTTATAATTTTGTTCATTTTACTTATTCAACAAAACATAAGGACCATATTAATTTTAATTTATTTCGGCGTAGCAGCGCACACCGCCTAATAGCTAGTAAATAAAAAATACTCGCACCTACTTCTATTGTGCATCGACATAGATAGGGCATTGACTTGTCAGAGTGAGAGACAGACAATGAAGAAGGGATATATATATAAATTACAAGCAGGAATATATTTATTTCAATGTTTACACATTCTTATCTAAAAATATATAAAACAGAATATTTCAAATTTTGTATTTAAATTTGTTATATTGTGTAAGCACTTAGCTTTCAAATGTGAACGGCAAAAGAGGTAATATATTTCAAACATTTAATATATGATACATATAGTATATCTAAATGTATTCAGTATTTACCTGATAAAGGAAGAGTTGCGCATAGTACATTCTTCAAATTTAGGTTATAAATAGATTTAATCTGTGAAATATTTTATTAAATTCGAATTAAAATCTTACTTTTTCAATTTCACATTCAGTGGCGTTGCTCTGCAATGTAAGTTGTTTATTACGTCATTTTTGTTATTGCTTTGTTACGAAATTTATATTCTTAATGAAAACGTTAAATGTTGCGTAGTGAAAATATATATATGTTATTTATTAAATCAATGCACACACACACACACACACACACACACACATATATATATATATATATATATATATATATATATATGTGTGTGTGTGTGTGTGTTGTAATTACATTTTTGCGTTGGGCAAAGTAAGTTTAATATGACATGATAATAAATATATATTAGCTAATACACGACGTGTGCTGCTACACCTAAATTGATCTCTTTTTTCTGCATTTAGCTGAATATGTAAATGGAAAAATTAATATAAATTTATATTCTTATTATTGTTATTACCCGAAGTTGCACGGAAATCAACGAATCCCGATTTTCTTGTCATCAATAAAATACAAAAATGTATAGATATTGTGAGTTATCCTTAAAAGATATAAAACATATGCTGTCGCGGTCCTTTGTGTAGAGTGTTTTGAGATATTCAATACTGTGTCAGTTGTAATTTTGTGTATTTGTTATTCTTCAGGCAGCGTAAGCCATTTAACCGTAAAAAATGGGACAGTTCATGTTTTTCTATACAAAGATTTTTTTAGGGTGTAGGAGTTAAGTATTTCACTCTCTTATAGCTTATGTTCATCCCGGGAATCTCCAGACATTTTGAAAAAAAGAACATCACAACAGGATCAACGGTATGGCCGCGCATAAAGTACGAACAAACAAACATTCATTTTTATATATTAGATGAAGTAGTAGAAGTAGTCCCTCCATGGTATCTTTACCTTGTCGTGGTGGAGTGGCTTGCGTGCTTAAATGATCCTGAGAGCTATGCCGGCGGTAGCATTGCTGCCGATAGGGTTACCCATGCCGGACTGGTCGAAGGTGATAAGCCAGACGAAAAAAAGTACTTTGGTCGAAAGAGTGACGATCTTTCACCGTAAAAATACAACCGTCAAGAAATGCGGACATGGGTTCTACTGGGGTAAAATTTTCCGGAGGTCAAATAGTCCCCCATTCGGTTCTCCGGGCGGGGACTACTTCAGGGAACACATGCCAAAGGCTCAAACACAGGGACATGTTCCTAGGAACATGGAATGTTAGGACTTTATACAATAGCGGGGCACTAGAGATATTAACGCGGGAATTGGATAAATCGCCCTTGGATATAGTCGCTTTACAGGAAGTTAGGTGGCCAGGAGAAGGTAGTCAGGAATCAGGAAGCTTTTCATTATACTATGGGGGTGCAGAAAGACCTGCATTTGGAACGGGTTTTTTAGTCAGGAGGAGGATCCTATCCGCTATCCGAGATATTAAGTTTGTTAGTGATAGGATATCATACATAATTCTAAAGGGTAAACGACATGATTTTATAATTGTAAATGTACATGCCCCCACAGAAGATAAAGATGACAAGATCAAGGATGAATTCTATGAAGAATTAGAATGCTTATTTGATAGCCTTTCACGATATCATATGAAAATTGTCTTAGGAGATTTTAATGCAAAAGTGGGGCGGGAAGATATATTCAAACCAACAATAGGCAAATTCAGTCTTCATGAAGATAGTAACGACAACGGGGTTAGATTAGTCACATTTGCCACATCAAAGAATCTCGTTGTTAAGAGCACAACATTTCAGCATAAGGATATTCATAAATACACCTGGACGTCCCCAGATGGAGAAACTCGGAACCAGATAGATCATGTATTAGTGGATAAACGCTGGCACAGTAGCATCATTGATGTTAGATCAGTTAGAGGGACAGACTGCAATTCAGATCATCATCTGGTCAGGGTGAAAATCAGACAACGGCTATCGCTTATGAGAGGAACAAACGCTAAAGATGATTCTGTAAAATATGAATTAAAAAACTTGAAAAATGATGAAATGCGGCAAGAATACCAAATCAAAATTTCTAATAGATTTGAAGTACTGGAATCTTCAGATGACAATGTGGCAAACGAAGAAGAAACTGATATAAATAAAGAATGGGAGGCTATAAGAGATACTATTAAATTGTCAGCATTAGAAAGCATTGGTTGTTTAAAAAAGAGGCAAAACAAGAAATATTTTGATGAGGAATGTGCCGACATTGTAAAGAAAAGAAAGCTAGCAAAAATGAAATGGTTACACGAGCCAAATGAGGTAAATTTAGAGCAGTTGGGTAGTGTTAGACGGGAAACCACCAAGTTACTAAAGAGTAAAAAGAGGGAATATTTGAGAGAGAAGATTAATGATCTTGAAATGAATGCAAAAAATAGGAACATTAGAGAATTATATCAGGGAATTAGTATAGAGAAGAAAGGGTTTCAGGCTAGAACAAATATAATTCGGAATGAAAATGGGGATATGATTGCAGATTCTAGGAGTATATTAAATAGATGGGAATGTTACTTTAATCAGCTATTAAATGTACACACAGAACAGGACATTGAGGAGGATAAGTTACAGAGGAGGATAAGTTACAGACAGTAGAAATGCTAGTCGCAGAGCCAAGTGCATTAGAGGTTGAAATGGCGATTGAAAAATTGAAGATGTATAAAGCATCAGGTTCAGATGAGATCCCAGCAGAACTGATAAAATCAGGGGGAGAAAAATTGATGGGCAAGATACGCTGGTTGCTTAGTATGATTTGGGAAAAAGAAGCTCTTCCAGATGAATGGAAGGAATCAATTATCATACCAATTTATAAGAAAGGAGATAAAACTGATTGCAACAACTATAGGGGCATTGCATTACTTTCAACTTCGTACAAGATTCTAACAAATATATTAGTAAGCAGACTTACTCCCTATATTGATGACATTCTAGGAGATCATCAATGTGCATTTAGAAGAAACAGGTCTACAACAGATCAGATTTTTAGTATAAGACAGATTTTAGAAAAGAGATGGGAATATAATGGTACTGTACATCAACTATATGTAGACTTCAAAAAAGCATATGATTCAATTAAGAGGGAGAAGTTATATAGTATCCTGCTGGAGTTTGGAATTCCTAAAAAGTTAGTTAGACTTATACGAATGTGTCTAAATGGCTCAACGAGTAGGGTGCGTGTAGGCAAACAGTTTTCAGACACTTTTGAAATCCAGAATGGGTTAAAGCAAGGAGATGCACTATCTCCTCTACTATTTAATTTTGTACTAGAGCATGCCATTAAATCTTTGGAGAATGAGGAAGGCTTACAACTCAATGGTATTAATAAGCTGTTAGTTTATGCTGATGATGTAGTACTACTGGCCGATAGCGAGGAGATACTAAAGGCCAACACGCACACACTATTGAGTAACACTAAGAAATTAGGACTGGAAGTAAATATCATTAAAACTAAATATATGGTCACACGTAGAAATACATTATATAATGGAAATGGACAGCTAATGACAAATGAGGGAAATTTTGAGGAAGTGGCTGAATTCAAATACCTAGGAACAATAATCACAAATAGGAATGAGATGCACAAAGAAATTAAAGATAGGCTCAATTCTGGAAATGCATGCTATTATGCATTGCAGAGACTTTTGATGTCCCAACTCCTTTCAAAAAACGTTAAGCTGAAAATATATAAAAACTATTGTTCTACCAGTTATATTATATGGGTGCGAAACATGGACTCTTACTTTAAGGGAGGAAAGGAGATTACGAGTATTTGAGAATAAAGTTCTTAGGAAAATTTTTGGACCAAAGAGAGATGAACAGACAGGTAAATGGAGAAGACTACATAACAATGAACTACATGGTCTTTATAGGAAGCCAGATATAATAAGAACAGTTAAGTCCCGTAGACTGCGATGGGCAGGACATGTTGCGCGTATGGGGAATGAAAGACGTGCATGGAAACTTCTTGTAGGAAAGCCAGAAGGAAAACGCCCAGTTGGTAGACCAAAAATGAGGTGGGAGAACAACATTAACTATGATTTGAGGGAAGTAGATTATACAGGGAATGATTGGAAAGCATTAGCTCAGGATAGGGATGTGTGGAGAGCTTATGTCCGTGCGGCCATGAACCTACGGGTTCGATAGTGCCAGTGAGTAAGTAAGTAAGTAGTAGTAGTATACATTTTGCTATCGTTCGTATTTTTTAAATAAATCGAATATTAATGTGCATAAATTACGTATATGTGACAAAACTTAAAAAAAAATGTGCTAGAATTTCGGTCTATTTTAAAATCCTTTTAATATTTAAACATAAACTAAAAAAAAATCATTCGTTGTTTGTACTTGTTGAGTAAATTAATTTTAATTAGGTAACGGTTTATTGTAAAGAAAGAATGCTTTTAAAAAATTGATTTGATTCAAAAGTTATATAGAAGAAAAACGTACAACTATTTTGTATATATATATATATATTGTTAATCCATTCATATATATATATATATATATATATATATATATACACGGTGATTACAAATGATTGGAGTGATTTCATGATTTTATTGTAGCGATCTTATTTGACATATCTTCACAGAACTTTAAAGTTATGTATAAAAACTCATAAGGTTTTTTTTGTTTTCTCTCGCAGCCGTGTTTCAGCTTTAAACCGAGAGAGCGCAGCAGTTATCAAAGATGGCGACAGGCGAGGAGAAAGCATATGCTGGCTTGAATTTCATTCAACTCAATCTGTGATAACTGTGCAACGACACTTCAGAACGAAGTTCGAGAAAGATGCACCGAGTGCCAACTCCATTCGGCGATGGTATGCGCAATTTAAAGCTACAGGATGCCTCTGTAAAAGGAAATCAACGGGTCGTCCTTCAGTGAGTGAAGAAAAGGTTGAGAGTGTGCGGATGAGTTTCACACGTAGCCCACAGAAATCAACACGAAAAGCGAGCAGAGAGCTGAACATTCCACAACCGACCGTTTGGAAGATCTTGCGGAAAAGATTGAAGCATAAACCTTACCACTTGCAATTTCTACAAGCCCTTACGCCCATTGAAAAGTGAGTCGGTTTGAATTTTGTACACAAATGCAGCAGTTTATGGATGAGGATGGTTTTTGTGAGAAACTTGTCTTCAGTGACGAAGCAACATTCTTTGTGAATGGCAAAGTGAACAAACACAATGTGCGAATCTGGGGCACAGAAAATCCCCGCGTTATTGTGCAGCACATTCGCGACTCCCCAAAAGTTAGTGTGTTCTGTGCGGTTTCTCAGTTCAAAGTTTATGGCCCTTTTTTCTTCTGCGAGCAGAACGTTACAGGACACGTGTACCTGGACATGCTGGAAAATTGGCTCATGCCGCAGCTGACGACCGACAGTGAGACCTTCATCTACCAGCAGGATGGTGCTCCACCACACTTCCATCACGATGTTCGTGAATTTTTAAACATGAGATTGCCAAACCGATGGATCGGTCGCAGTGGAGAGAATGATCAGAAATTGTTGTCATGGCCTCCACGCTCCCCCGATTTGACGCCGTGCGATTTTTTTGTTTGGGGGTATGTGAAAGATTCAGTGTTTGTGCCTCCTTTACCAGTAGACTTACCAGAACTGCGAGCTCGCATAATCAATGCCTTTGAACAAATTAATAGGGACATGTTACGTCGAGTATGGGACGAACTTGATTACAGACTTGATATCTGCAGAATCACCAAGGGGGAGCATATGGAGCACCTGTAACATCTCAAAAAAAACCTGGGAAGTTGCTCTATGTATCTGTAAAAGTTCGTGAAAATATGTCGAATACTACAGCTACCATAAAATCATGAAATCGCTCCAATCATTTGTAATCACCCTGTATATATAAATGAATGCTTGGCAATACCGTTGATGAAGCGTTTTTTTGCAAAATGTTCAGGAGGCTCCCTGGATGAACATAGCGTATAAAAGAGCCAACTCATACACGCTTAAAAATCGCAAATATTAGTGAAAAACGTGCAAATTTAGCTCTTTGGACGCTTAAATGGCTTGCGCTGCCTAAATCATAAACAAATACACAAAATTAATGTACACAGAATAGTTGCAAATTAAAATGTACCTGTTGTGGCAGGTACCGTCGTCCCTAATTTTATCAATATGGAGTATATAAAATTAATTCCCCTCAACTGAATTTTATATGCATTTGTTAGTATTGAGTCTTACGGTTAACTCAGAAAACTCATTTTTGTCTTATCAATGATGCCAAAGTCCACCGCTGTGGTCTCGAGGTAGCGTGCTGCCTTGTCACGCAGCGGGCCCGGGTTCGATCCCCGGTCGGGGCAATTTTTCTGGGTGAGGTTTTTATTGGGGTTTTTCCTCACCTGCAAGACAAATTTCAGGAAAACTTTAAGGCCCAAATGGTCCCCGAAATCATATGGCCATCATCATCGCCCTTATCATTATCATCTTCATCATCATCATCATTCACCGGTGTGGAAAGCAACGGGAAGCTACCACACCTACAATTCCCTAGTAAAGCTGCAAGCATAGCATGATTGCAGTGAAAGACCTGCCCTCGGGCAGAATTATTATGGATGAAATGATGCCAAGAACATCGAGACAATTACGTACAATCTTGTGCAAGCATAGCAGCACATGGCAGGTATTCTTTTACGGATAACTAACAATAACGAATTTTGTCTTTTAGCTCATTTATGCGAAGAAGATCGGAATGAGTAGGTTCCCGAGCAACACCGGATAATCAGCACGGGGTATCTAAAAAATATAAATTTATAATTATTTTTCCGTTTACTTATTCAACTAAACTTAAAAAGCACATTAATTTTCATTTACTTAGGTGTAGCAGCGGACGCCGTGTATTAGCTAGTAAATAATTAAAAATGCTCGCACCTGCTTCCATTATGCCTCGACATAGATAGAACATTGATGGGTCGGAGTAGGAGACATGCAAAGGAGAAGGGTTGTGTGTGTGTGTGTGTGTGTATATATTACAAGCGGGAATACATTTATCTCAATGTTATGTTTGTAATTATAATAACATATCATTATCTGAAAAAATATAAAACGGAACATTTCATATTTTATATTTAAATTTGTTATAACGTGTTAGCAGTTAGCTTTCAAATGTGAACAGTACAACATTTAATATATTTTCAAATATTTAATC
>JASPKZ010007370.1:1385000-1430849 GCA_030220185.1 Diploptera punctata | reverse complement strand
GAAGAGGGAGAAAGAGAAAAAGAGAGAGAGGAGGCGAGAAACGGAGGAGAGAGAGAAAGCGCGAGAGAGATGAGGAGAAGGAGAGAGAGAGAAGGAGCGAGAGAGAGAGAGAGGGAGAGAGAGGGGAGAGAGAGAGAAGAAGGAGAGAGAGAGGAGACGGATGAGAGAGAGATAAGAGAGCGAGAGAGGAGAGAGAGAGGAGAGAGAGAGAAGAGGAGGAGGAGAAGAGAGAGAGAGAGAGAGGAGAAAGGAGAGGAGAGACAGCAGAGAGAGAGAGAAGAGAGAGAGAGAAAGAGAGAGAAAGAAGAGCGAGAGAGAGAGAGAGAGAGAGAGAGAGAAAGGAAGAGAGCGAAATAGAGAGAGGGAGAGAGAGAGAGAAAGAGAGATAGACAGAACGAGAGAGAGAGAACGAGAGAGAGAGGAGAAAAGCGGAGAGAGAGAGAGAGAGACGGAGAGAGAGAGAAGGAGAGTAGAGAGAGAGAAGGCGAGAGAGGAGAGAGAGAAGGGAGAGAGGAGAAGGAGAGACAGAGAAGGAAAGAGAGAGAAAAGAGAGGAGAGGAGAGAGATAGAGAAGAGATAAAGGGAGAGAGAGAGGGAGAGAGAGAGAGGGGAGAGGACGAGAACGGAGAGAAGGAGCGTACGAGAGGAGCGCGCGAGAGCGCGATAGCGAGAGAGAGGAGAGAGCGCGATCTCGGCTAACGTCTTCTCTCTCTCCTCTCTCTCTCTCTCTCTCTTCCTCTCTCCTCTCTCTCTCTTCTCTTCTATCTCTCTCTCTCTCTTCTCTCTCTCTCTCTCTTCTCTCTCTCTCTCTCTCTCTCTCTCTCGTTCCTCCAGGATCATCTTGGAAATCTGGTATTCTGGCATCCGTAGTACATGTATATCCGTAAATGATTTACCTAATTGCAACTTAGAGTCACAAACACCAGCTGATCATCATAACATTAACCTTTTAATTGGCAAAACACTAATTTCTCGTGCCAATTATTTAAATGAGGCGGACCGCACTGAAAACAAATTCACGCATGACTTATATTATTATTATTATTATTATTATTATTATCATTATTATTATTATTATTATTATTATTATTATTATTATTATTATTATTATTATTATTATTATTATTCGTAGTTTGTAGGATTCCCATCCTGTTTATTTCCCAAATCACTCCTCGGAGGAAGACGTATTGGATGTGCATCCACTGTCTATCCATCTCTTGGCTGGTCTTCCTCTTGTTCTTCTCCCGTCCATTGGTCTATCTTCTTTAGGTCTGTTTGCAAGTCGGTTGTCTTCCATTCTTTCTATATGACCTCTCCAATATTTTCTTCTATCTATAATAAATTTGGTTATGTCTGGAATATGACATTTGTCCCTAATTTCTGTATTGTGTATCTTATCAAATTATGTTTTCCCCTGAATAGTTCTTAAGATCCTAAGCACATGTGAAATGACTGTTATTATTAGGTTTATTGTATAATTCGACACACATAATATTGTAAAATATTACTACTCGTTCGTTTTCCTCTGTTTCAAATAATACTAAATAAATCGAACCAATTGATGTATCCTATAGAATACATTGTCAATTTAAGGGTTATTATAATTCAAGGATTTTTGCAACTGAAGCCTCCATCCCGTTCCCATTTCCATCCTTCTCGATTAAATCTTCTTCTTGAAGTCCCTTTCAAGAAATAACATCTCTTACATTTTGATACCAACATCGTCTTGTCTTCCTCGAATTCTCCTTCCTGCTCATGTCCATTGAAACATCTTTTTAGGTCGTTTCTATATTTGCATGTTCTTTTGGTGTCCAAACCATTTTAACTCCCTATTTTCACATAATCATTTATATCGTCTTCTTTAGTGTGAATTAATGAGTAAATGGTGTGTCATGTCTCAAATGTCCATGTTGCCTCGGAGGTGGCCCTGGAATCGAGCTGAATATTAATCTGGGGAGGCCCTCCATGTCCTTGTGTCGACAAATTATGTGTTATCCAGAATTTAAAAATCCTCTCCTGACAGATCTCTGTAAGGCTCAGGAGACGTGGGGCTCGTAATTGTACTTACAAAGAGAGAGGTTAAACAAAGGAAAAGGAACAATCAAAGAAAAATTAATTTAATAAATAGAAATGTTTGTAATTTTTTTCATTTGTGTAAATCGATTTGATTTTTATTACATATCATTGTATTTAATTAAATCTTGTTTGATCAGATCGCTAAATTTTATCACATTCACAGTAAATAGCTAAATGTTTAACGACGACAGTATTTTATGTTTATTGATACCGAATAAGATTGTAAACTTAATTAACATAATGCTATGAAAATATTGTACTTTTCTCGTCTCGCCGTCTCTTCTGTAAGCAAAAATTCTATTTTCACGGCCACCTTGATTCAAGGCCGTGTTGACCAAGTTATTTAAATAAAAAAAATCAGAGGCGGCATGAACTCAAGTCTTTTGTTTCGTTATTAATCATCGGTATGACCATTTTCGAAAGAACTGATTAAAATTGTAGCGTTCGAGAATCGTTATCAGGAGATTGGGTTTCAGATCCCATAGCCGGCCAATGCAAAAAAGCATTTCTGAGATTTAATTTAATGTCAGGGATTGGATAGCTACTAGCTACAATTAGTAGTGGGTCCACCTATGTGGTCTCGGGGTAGCGTGCTGCCTTGTCACGCAGCGGGCCCAGGTTCGATCCCCGGTCGGGACAATTTTTCTGGGTGAGGTTTTTATCGGGGTTTTTCCTCACCTGTGAGACAAACGTCAGGAAAACTTTAAGGCCCAAATGGTCCCCGAAATCATATGGCCATCGCAATCATCATCATTCATATTCATCTTAGGTTAAGCTTAGGATTAGGGACTCTCCTGGCGCACCATTATCATCATCATCACCCATCATATCATCGGGTCAACGTAACCCCGCCTTCCAGGCGCCCCAATCTCAGAAGTGGGTTACAAGTATGCCATGCCAGGAGAGAAACCAGGAATGTCGAAAGACAAACCTGGGGCACTTGGAAAAAAAAAAAAATTAGTAGTGGCTCCAGATTGAAAAAATCACCTATAATCTTACGGCTGTGGGGCCCGACATGCTGACTACGCCTATGCTGGCTGAATGTTCATCTACCTATATGATTAACACATGTGAATGTGAGGAAGAGAGTCGGGTAATAGGCCAAGGGTTTTATCCTGTATCTCCATTGAGTATTATTTCCCTACAAATGTAAGCGAATGACGTGTGGTTAGCATATCGCTTCAAAGAGACATTTATTAAACAACTTAGGCATTATTTCGATGGGTAAGGCCGATTAAATTTTGCTCAGAGGCTCTGATTTAGGTTTGAAGTAAGAAGCTTGAACCTTTTGAAGTCGATACTACCTATGTCTAGTTCTTCATAATTGTCACTTCCCCAAGACATTGTCAATAGAAATGTAAACTATTTCTATTATCATTCGAGCAACATGATTGCCCATCTGGATCCCCTACAGTAGACTCAACAAAATTCAGCATACCAAGACGATATAATTTATTAAATACCTCGTTATAAACTTTCCATCATCTGCCATTTCTTAATATTTATGGGTTCGAATATTAGTCTTAGGAACCTATTTTCGGGTATCCTAAGCTTATTTTCGTCCCTTAGCCTAAGAGGCCATAATTCACACACGAATGGTGCCACAAGGAAAATTATAATTTTCGTTCTTTATCTTCTTAGAAAAACCAAGAAGATTGAAATATTGAATTGAATAGTAGCACGAATTTCCTGTTACGATTCGGTTTTTAATTCCTTCATTTTTATGATTTTGATTTGTTAACAATAATTCCACAATATTAATAGTTTTCGGACTGTGTGTCCGTGGTCCATGACTGGTATTCCTTCCAGACGTTTCTCCCTCGACTGCCACAGAAGATGCCCTCTGCAGTCGAGGGAGAAAAGTATGTAAGAAACACCAGTCATGGACCACGGACACATAGTCCGCAATCTCTTAATAGTATGATTACTAGGCCGTAAAAGCCTGCATTCAACTAATGATCTCATACATTTGAACGTTTTCAGTTTTTCATAAGAGCTATTGCTTATAGTTATCCCGTCATATTTCAATACAACACATTAAGGGGAATCATTTGTGAAGTGAGATAAAAAGTAACTCGTGCTCAAAAAAATACCAGTATATCCCTCATTCGAATTACTTCACATTATTTTTATGTTAATAAGGATACAAGTAGCGTAGGCTATTTTTAGATATATTGTACTATTCAGTTTTAATTAATTTATACATAATGAAGTTTGGCAACCACATACTTATATTAAGATACAGATTTTAATCTTCTATTTTTTTTTTCATTATTTTTTTTCCAATGCTCTAAGTTGTCATTTCGACATTTCTGGTGCTCTCTCCTGACATTAGCTTAATTGTAATAAGGTTTAACCATTTATTTAGGATGTCTCAAATTTTAGTGGTCAGGGGGTTAATAATATAATAAAGGAAATATAATACTGTCAATAATTGTCCTGTAATGATATAGGGATCTTCAACGGGACGTGCTATCGCCGCCGGAAGTCAGGAAGA
Organism: Diploptera punctata; assembly: GCA_030220185.1. Classification (NCBI taxonomy): domain Eukaryota; kingdom Metazoa; phylum Arthropoda; class Insecta; order Blattodea; family Blaberidae; genus Diploptera; species Diploptera punctata. The sequence continues at coordinate 1,426,276 of JASPKZ010007370.1, read as the reverse complement.
AAAAGGAATTTGAGCTCTTTTTGTTATGGCAGCCAAAACAACCAATAAACTAATTAATTCTATTTCCATTCTATTCCTCATACAATCCAAATAATAGACAAAATTTCATCTACCAAAATTTAGTATCCAAGCAATAGCCCACTTCTGAAGTTGGGGCGCCTAGAAGGCGAAGTTACATTACCCCGATGATATGATGGGTGATAAATGATAATGAAACGCCAGGAGAGTTCTTAATCTAAACTTAACCTAAATTCCAGACCATGAGCAACCATAAGAATAATTCTCTTTAAGGAAAAATTCCTATGGTTTGACCGGGAATCGAACTCTATAATAATTAATAAAGTAAAAATTAGCTATAAGTACTATGTAGAGATATGTTCTAGCAGATGTATTGTAATATTTTGAATTGCAAGATATTAATGAATTTTAACTTAGAAAAATTATATCTCATTTCGTATATATTATACTATTGATGAAATGTGATTTTTGAAGGTCTGTTGTACTGAATAATCTGCAGGAGCTTCATGAGATACTGAGTAAATGTCCTGAAAAATTGCATAGTTCTTCTTCGTGTATTACTTGAGAAAAGTTACCAATATGGCGATTTTTCTGGAATAAATTCAAACTAAATGAGTTAAGGTATCTAAACTTACATGAATATAATGCGAAATGTTCCCAGAATTATTTAATTAAGACAAAAAAGGTATTTGCAGAATAATATTTATAATAAGAGATATCATTTTTTTATTATGAGTTAATTTTCATCCCTCTTCAGATCCGATTACTGTTAATTAAATTAACTAACACACTGGCAGTTTCGTAGCCGCGTGTATATACTCTCTCCATTCATCTATATCCTGAGCTAATGTTTTCCTAACAACCCCCATTAATTTATCTCCCCAATATCATGTTTAATATTATTTTCCCACCTCATTCTTGGTCTAACTACTGGGCACTTCCCCCTGGTTTCCCTATAAGAAGTTTCAATGGTCCTCTTCCTTTCACAATTTATGGCTTACTTCCTGTCCATTCCAATCTATAAGAACTTACTGTTATAGCCTATTTGACTTATCATAAAGATCAAGTTGCTCACTATTATGGAGCTATCTCCATTCACCTGTCTGTTCGTCTCTCTTTGGTCCAAATAATCCCCCTTAATTTTAAATATTCGTAATGTATAAAACACTGGCTCTTCCAACTCTTTTGTATGGTAGCGAAGTATGGACGTTGAAACAGAAGGATATACAGAGACTTAGATCTGCTGAAATGAGATATCTTCGGAGGACTGCAGGATACACACTACTAGATCACAAAAAAAATGAAGACATCTTAGAAGAATTACACATGGAATCTTTAGAAAACAAAATTTCTGATTATAAGTCAAGATGGATGCTACATGTTCATCGAATGGAAGATCACAGAATACCCAAACAAATGTTAAGATATCAACCTGCAGGAAGAAGAAGACCAGAACGTCCACTCAAAAGACTTCTGGATGGTGTTTGTCTTGAGGCCGAAACAGGTCAACAAATGGCCTAAATTCGTGAATGTACTATGATGATGATGATGATGATGATGATAATATTGTTCATCATCATCATCATCATCATCATCATAAACAACAAGGATTAAGCCCAAAGGCCTGTTCCGATCTCATTATAGGTCGAATTGGTCCTTCCATCTCTTCAATGGTCTTCCCAACAATCTTCTCCCTTTTGGTTTATAATTATACATTCTTCTTGGTATGCGCTGTTCATTTATTTGTGATACGTGCTGAAGCAAAGCATTTTGATAGTATTTTATTCTTTCACAATGATTAAATGTGTTAAGTTCTGTTCTTATATCTTCGTTTTTCTTTTTATCGGTCCTTTGGTATTCTGTTTTTGCTCTCATCATCTTCATTTCTGCAGCCTCTATTTATTTACTAATCTGCCTTTGTCAATGTCCAGGTTTGATATCCATAGATAAGAGATTCAATAAAGTACGTTTAATTGTGCTACATAGATAATTGAATCGTTGTATTTTAGTATGTTTATCTAAATTTCTGTCATTGCCTAAATTACATCCTAAATAATTAAAATTCTGAACTTGGTCTATAATTACATTGTTTATAACTATTTTTGTTCTTATACTAAACTAAGAGGCAATGTTTTACATCCAGATCATATAACTGGATGAATAATAATCGTTTTAGGATTATATATTTTTACTTTAACATTTTCGGGAGGAGTTCTGATGACAAGAGTCCCGGTGGTCCATAACAACATGACTTTCCAGAGTGCAACCTATGGTTAATTTCTTAATGCACCCCTTAAAAATAAACTAGTATAACAAATTCAATTTAACCAATATTGGAGTTAACAAATAAATAGTGGAGGCGAGCCGCCACTGCTTAACACCTGAACGCATCTTGTTTAAAATGCAGTCACTAAGCTCGTTTGTGAATAGCCTATAAAACAGTGTGAGTGCAGGATTATCTCTGCACACAAGACTAAATGGAATTTTATGGTGAACAGCAAGGCACCTCCATATTCTACCAACCTGTATATATTTTTTATTCACAATTTTTACGATCGTAGACGCCTAGTAGTTGTTGTCTGAGAACTAGTGGTCTTACTTCGAGTCTCTCGAGGTGGAGCTTGACCTGCCACAACATGACTTGTGTTGGCCTCTCTTTACAGTATAACTTATCCTTTCACCCGCCTCACCGTGCAGTTTTTCGAGCTGCGATTACTGTCCATTTCTAGAAGTATTGCTATCATAACAGGTATATTTATTTGATGCAATGCTCCAGGTTGTCATTTCGATATTTCTGTTGTTCTCTCCTGGCATTGGCTTAATTGGAACCCCCTTCTCAAATTGGGGCGCCTAGAATGCGGAGTTACGTTACCCCGATGATATGATTGGTGATAAATGATAATGAAGCGCCAGGAGAGTTCTTAACCTAAACTTAACCTAAATTCCAGACCATGGGCAACCACAGGAATTACCTTTAAGGAAAAATTCCTATGGTTTGACCGGGAATCGAACCCGGAACCTGATGTACAGTAGTCAGGAACGCTGATCACTATCACATGAGGCTGATCATAGCCAACTACATTTATATTTTAATGCTACGATATAAGCCGGAAGGTCGAGGGTTCGAGACCCGGTGTGGTGAGGATTTTTAAAATGGCCCAAATCTTCTGTGTCACTATGGCCCTGGGGTCGACTCAGCCTCTAACGGAAATGAGTATCAGACTATTGTTCTGGAGGTAAAGGCGGTCATCACGCAGGACTGACAATTAGTGCCGATTGTCTAGAAAAAGTGGGAGCCTTAACCTCCTACTGTCCCAAGGGCCTCCTAAGGCCTGTAGGGGATCACTTTATTTTACCTGAGAGTAGTTAATAATACGTTTAACAACAATAATTAATTCATTATCTCAGTCAAATATCAAATTTATTCAAGGCATCCTTTTCCGCTGCCGGCGACTTATGATGACTTGAATAAATTGAATATTTGACTGAGATAACAGACATATTTTATTTGTAGTTAGAAATTTCAGTAAAATAACCAGTAATGTTTATTTTATATTATAATGTAGTTTCTTTAGTTGAAATAAATAAATAAATAGTAAAATAAGTAACTAAAAAATAAGAATGGAATTCGACAGGAATAAGGAAAAGGTGAAGATCGAAACTAATATGGACACAAGGAATGTCCATATAGTCAGAACAGTGTAAGGAAGGAGCTTGGAGGAAAAACTGTTGAAAAATTGAGAGCAATTGATATTGACTATGCAATCTTGAAATGAGCAAAGAAAGTTTTTTAAAGAGATTATAAAACCTGAGAATAAACAAAGTAAATAAACAAATAAATACGTGGATAAATAAAAAAGTAGGTAAAAAAATATGTAGACGTATGTGTATATACATGGTACGTCCCTCGTGGAGACATGGATGCTCCCCTATCGGGAGTATTATGACCCGGGAAATATAGCGTTAAAAAGGCGATTAATGTTATTTATTTAGTCTGTTCTGTACTTTATTATTCGCTGACGATGTTGTACTTTTAGCAGAATCTGAAAATGAGCTCCAAATGTTAGCATATAAATTTAAATTAATAGCCAATAGATATAATTGTAAAATATCAATAAATAAGTCAAACGTAATGGCATTTATTGGTAAATATGGGATTAGATCAAAAATTGTACTGGATAACAAAATAATAGAACAAGTATCACATTTCCAATATTTAGGATGTGATATAACTTATAGAGAAAATAAAGATATAGAAAATAAAGTAAATAAATTTCAGGCTATTTGTGGAACCATAAAAAGAACCTTAGTTCGGAAAACAAGGAAAGATACGAAACTTAAATTATATAAAACAATGGCTGTTCCTTTGTTGTTGTATGGAAGTGAAAATTGGATAATCAAATCAAGGGATAAAAGCCGGATACAGACTGCTGAAATGCTGTTTCTACGTAATGTGAAAGGATGCACAAGAGCGGATAGAATAAGGAATGAAACTATACGAGAAGAATTAAATATATATAAAATTGAAGATAAAATCAGCGAAAATAATAAGAAATGGACAGAACACTTAATGAGAATGAACAACGAAAGAATACCAAAAAGAACTTCCCTCTATAATCCCAGAGGAACAAGAGATGTTGGCCGACCACGTAGAAGATGGACTCCACTTTTAACTTCGCCGGAACAGGCTGCATAGCCTAAACCTTGTCGTAGAAGAAGAAGTAGTCTGTTCGTCTGTTCTGTCCCATACTTTACATAATTGAAACGAGTTAATTAATATAATTTAATTGGTGAAGTAATCCTATGGGTCTTGGAAGATCCGAGATAATTCCTATACGTCTTGTAATAATATTTGAAAATATTACTTAAATATCTATGACTAGAGCATGGAACTCACTTCCCAGTCATGTCAGAGACAGTCAATCACTATCATTATTTAAATCTTAAGTTCCATACAATGAAAATATTAACTGTATAACAAATATATTCAGCATTTTGTATATACCTATAAATAAATATTCATGTAAGAAGCTTAACTTACTTAATCTTATTTTATATTATTTTTATTTTTATTTAATTCATATTTTGTTCGTAGTAACAATATCCCCATTGTCATTTGTTTAGTCTATATTTTAATAATTTTTAAAATTGTAATATGTATGTAATGTTTGTATAACTTTATCCCTGGTGAAGTGGAAGAGAAGACCTTACGGTCTTAACTCTATCAGGTAAAATAAATAAATAAATAAATAAATAAAAATAAATTATTAGGTGGTTGAGTGGAAGAGAAGGCCTTATGGCCTTAACTCTGCCAGCTAAAATAAAGCATGATATTATTATTATTATTATTATTATTATTATTATTATTATTATTATTATTATTATTATTATTATTATTATTATTATTATGTCGGCCGCGGTGGACTAGTGGTTATGCTCCTTGCCTCTGGTCCCGAGGATCGCGGGTTCAAACCCGGCCGTGGTCGATGCATTTTTTAGGACGGAAAAATTCAAGGAGCAAGTCTTCCGGGAGGGACTTTAAGCCGTGGGTCCCGAGTCTGAAGATTTTCAGGCTCGTAAAAAATCCTTAAGCCTGAATGAAAAGACCTCTAAGCAAAATTTACCGAATTTTCCCTTCCTAGTACTACCTTGGTTTCCACGGACCACTCAAAATGACATCTATACGAAAACAAGTGTAACTAAATTAGTATGGTTCAAATTCTTCCCTGTAGGGGGAGAGTGCCTAAATATCTGTAAAGGGAAAACATAGGCTTACAAAAAATTATTATTATTATTATTATTATTATTATTATTATTATTATTATTATTATTATTAAAGATAAAATTTGTGATAGTAGCACAAACATTTAGTCTAAATATATTGATACAAATATGTCAGATATACTATATAGGGTGAATGTAAACTCTAGTTTTCAGGGATATGTCTGAGTGATTTCATATGAGAAATCCATGGGCTCGGTTGGATCATTATCGAGTAATTTCATTGTTTTAGTTTGTGTAACTCAACCATCTTTGAATCTGTTTACTCGGAATATGATTGTTTCCAGATTATATTGGTTAAAGTGATTGTTCACAATTTCCATCTCATGATAACGACAAACTTCACAGCGACCGCGACGTCTCATGTGGACTTACACACACGCTCCAGAATTCCAGTAGATTGGTGAACATCATCAGCGGCTGCAATCCTAGCAACCAGTCCATATAAGTTTCGACAGGAGTCATCCATCTACACCAAAATCTTCACGTGATTCCAGAAGAAAAAAGTCCATGGTTATCAGATCTGGTGACAGAGCTGACATGAAACAGGACACTATGACCAATCCACCTTTGTCCAAACTGTTCATCAAGATATTCCATAAGATTCACTGCAAAATGCTCTGGTACCACGTCATGTTGAAACACCACTTATGCCTGCGAATTATTACCAGCGGCAAGGACGGCTTCGCACAAAAAAAAATTAATTACCTGGTAATGAGCTACCGGTTACTTTCGAACGAGACAACACCCAACGATCTGAATACTCTTTATAGAATACAACTGAAAATATTTTGTAGCATTTTAATGCTGATAATGGAACATGTTTCTAAAAGGCCATCAAAGTGATTTGATTAACAAAGTGATTAAACCGAAATTTTAATCAACTAAAAATAACTGAGATTGCAGGTACGCATTTTAATATTTCAATTTTTTGCTCAGGTCTGTAATACAGAATGATTTTGAATCAATTCATTCTTCGGATATATTATATCAGTTATCTTTATTGTTTTTTGTGATCTCTTAAAGAATATCCAGCAAAAAATCTGGGGAAATGCATCTCTAAAGTATCAATATTTTATATTATTCAAATTTTGATAACGGACTTTTCTCGGACCCATATATGTCAATGAAGGAATTACATTCCGTAATCTTCAATTAAAAAAAAAATGATTTACAAGATTTTTTATGTTGTAAAAAAGGGATATTTTCTAATGCGTATGTTCGAGGGCGGATCGGAAAGTAACGCACAATAATTTTTTTTCTGCCTTGGTATTGCAGCTAGAATTTTGAAATTTCACAGAGATATAGTTTGAAGTTTTCACTACAGATGGTATTTTTTCTCAGGTGCACCTCTTGCGAGAGAAGCTTGAACTATGCAACAAAGATGGCGCGCATGCTACAGTCGTCCACCTGTGAGGAACAGAGAAGTGTTGTTCGATTTTTGTGGGCCAAACATTTCCTATGGTGCGGTGTACGATATTGTTCATGAAAATTTGAAATTCCGTAAAATTAGTGCTCGCTGGGTGCCTAAGAACCTGACAGACGACCACAAGGGCCAGCGAATGATGGCAAGCTTGGACCACTTAACGCGGTACACCGCACAAGGACATGACTTTCTGGAAGGAATCGTCACAGGTGATGAGTCGTATTTATAGGAGTAAAAGCTTTACCCCTCTCATTTTTATAGAATTTTAATTGGGCTTCTTATGAATCTTGCGATTCAATTATACTTGTACCTAATGTATTATTATTATTATTATTATTATTATTATTATTATTATTATTATTATTATTATTATTATAACTAAACAAAGTTATAGACAAACGTGTGTATCTACAAATAGTTGACAAAAGACAGTATTGAAGAAGAGAGTTGGAGAAACCCTAAGGACTTGTCCACACATAGGTTTTCCCGAGACAAAATGTTACTTGGATCCAGACTAGGATGTAGGAAATTCCATGCGATTCAACGTTATCTGTGAAAGCTCAGTTTATCTCTTCTCAGACATCTTTTCATCGCTCGACAGTCGGCTTCAATCTGGGAAGAACAACTTTCACTGCAATGTTACAAATTTGGAATTATAGATAAAAGTAGTACCTTATTTTACCAAGAACATTAGCCTGTATTAAGTCATTATTCCGGATTATTTAAGTTAAATAAATGTCTGATTACTTGTCAACATTATGTTAACTTCTCATTTTCGCTAATAAAATTAACTAAAAGTTGCTGCCATTTTCATCCTTGGTTTTAATATACTTCCAGACAGTCTTTTAATCCTTAAATTGGCAACGTATCTTATAAAATCCATTGATTTAATGTATCTATTATTTTTAATAAAGTAGAAACCCGAACAAGTAAAAATTACTTAAATTTGTGTCTCATATACGGTAATATTCATAGCGCGGGTTTCTCATCATCATCATCAGGCCTCGACCGCCCTAACTATTCACCTCCATCTTTGTCCTTCGCCTTCCTTCAATTCCATGTGTTTGTCCTTGCTTACTCGTCTTAATTTTTTCAGTCCGGCTTGCTTAGTTTGAGGAGTCTCAACTGTGTAAGTTTTTACAGGATGACGTTGTTAGCCTCACGCCCAAGTTGCGGATTTCTGTGGCCTAAAAATACGATAATATGCATTCATTTATGACCTAAAATGTTTAATAATGTCCTTATAATGTAAATAATATATTGAACATTCTATACTAATTGTTCATTCACATATATTTTTCAACTTTTGCTTTTTTATAATGTTCTGTCCAAAAGCAGGTCTTTCACTGCAAACTCAATATTCTCCACTCTTTATTTAACTCAGTTTCCTTTTTGTATGCGCATACAAACCATTTATTTTAATATTGTCTATCATCTGGTGTCTTTTTATGCCTCTAACGTTTTGATAATGTTAAAAGAAAATATTCTCCATTCTTAATTCAGATTATGAAACGTGTAGATAAAAAGAAAACATCCATCGGTGGAGAGAACGGAAGAGAATTCCAGATTGTGGCAAAATTGAAAATCAGCTGAACGAATGTAATATTCAATGGTTAAAACAATCCATTTTTACCATGTATCGAGATATTAATCGACAAATTTACAGGAGAGCATTAAAGTAATCCTCTAGTGCACTGACATCTAATAAATTTACAAAGATTAAAAATTGCGTAGAGCGCGCATACTCTGGGAACACAGCTATTAGTGCATATGTTTTAATAGCTAAATAAATGCGGCAGAGAGCAGAAAAAATACTTCCACGCCTGGTAGATATCACTGAAACACCTGTTCCAGCACATGGAGAAAGAAATATTCAATTAGCAGCTCCTCTATTAGTCTGCCTTGCTGCCAACATTAAAAAAACAACATTAAATCGCATTTTTATTAATTTTTAATGTGTTTTCTCTGAACCAAAGTATTACGAGTGTATTATACTATATAATCTCCGTTAATATTATTTAAACGAACTAACTTACTGGCACTATCGAATCCATAGGTTCATGGCCGCGAAGACATAAGCTCTCCATACGTCTCTATCTTCGTGTTAATACTATTTAGGAGAATTAGATACTTTATAGCCTATAGAACATGACAGGAGTCAAATAAGGAAAATGGATTGCGAACTTTTATAATACTATATATATATTCTTCTTCTTCCTTTCCAGGATTAGGTCAATGCGACCTGTTCCGGTCTCAAATCCATCGTTTCCTTGGCCGTCACAAAGATCTTTTTCCATGTGGTTTGTAGGTGTTGATCTTTTTGGGTAATCTTGTATTGTCCATTCTGTCTAAATGTTCTTTCCATCGGTATTTGTGTTCTTCTAGTTTATCGACTATTGAAAATATTTCCAGTTCATTTATTTTTTATTCACTGTGTAATCTATCAATGCGTGTGCATCCTTTTACGGATCTTAAAAATTGCATTTCAGTGACTTGAATGTGTGAGATATCTTTTTTTGTAAGTACCCAAGATTCAGATCTATATAAAAGAACAGGAACAGCAATGCTTTTATAAAACCTGAGCTGAGTTTCTCTTCGAGTCTTTCGGAGGGTTCTTCTTATGGTGCCACACATAATTTGATATCGGTTTAATTTATTATGTACTACTAGTCATTAAGTTCTGAGACTTTACGCCTGGAGGGTAGGCACCCACAAGAATCTGGACGTCTCACAAGATGCCGATAACTTGGCGTACACTTAAATAGAACCACATCCTCCCTCAAAATAGTCGCCCTTGGCCGTTATGCATGTTTGCCAACGTTGGTGTAGCTGCTGGAAGCACCGCTGAAAGATGTTAGCAGGAAGGTCCCGTATGACTTCTCTTGTGGCAATCATGACCTCTTCGCAAGAATGAAATGTACGCCCATCTAGGTTTGCTTTCATGCGAGGAAAGAGAATAAATCGCATGGCGCGAGAGCAGGTGAGTACGGAGGGTATAGCAAAACTGTCATCTGTTGCCTTGGACAAGGATAGAACGATCTGCGGGGACTTTGTCGTGTAGTAATAACCAATTCTTTGTTCGCCAAAGCTGAGGTCACTTACGGCGAATTGAATCGCGTAAACGGCCAAGGATCTCATTGTAGCGGATTTTGTTTACAGTTGCATCTTCTGATATTAATTCCATGTGAACAATTCCATTTGAATAAAAAAAACAGTTCAAGCATCACCTTGCCTTTTGACCTGTCGTGTCGCGGTTTTTTTCTGTCGTGGTGATAATGGCGTTTTCCAGATGGCGGATTGTCGTTTCAGTTGCGGATCGTAAAGGAAACATCATATTTCGTCTCCAGTTTTTATCCGGTTGAGAAACGTCGGATCATGGTCAGCACTACTGATGAAGTCACCACAAATCGGCATGCGGTCATCACGTTGGTCTTGTGATAGGATTCGTGGCACACTGTGCTGGGTAACATTTGACATGTTCAGGTCATGAGACAGAATTTTGTAGCAAGTACCATGGCTGACCCCTACTGCTGCTGCCAGATCGTCTATTGACAGGGAGCGGTTAGCACGCATCAACATTACTACTTCTTCTTCGATCTTGCGTTTAGTTCTAATTGTTTGTGGTCGACCAGTACTCACTCATCTTCCAAACTCTCTCTTCCTTGCAAAAACGCCGGTGCCACCTAAACACAACACTGTGACTCAATGCGTACCCACACAAACTTGCTGCATCATTTGAAACGTTTTGGCAGTGGTCTTGCCTAATTTCTGACAGAATTTGATGCTCTAACTGTGACATCTCGAGTTCCGACATGCGCATTCAAATCACCGTCACAACAAAGACCGTAGTTCTGCTTGCAGTACATGCACTCAACTGTCTCTTGCTGGGACGAGAGACTAACTGACAAGGTACCATGCCATGGTGCCACCTATGCGCTATAGTGCATCAGAGCGCCACTATTCGCTCAGTATCAAAACTTAATGACTGTACCACGTATATCCTAATCGTAGCTATATGTTATATCTGAACCAAGATAGTTAAAGTGTGCTATCTGTTCTATTATTTCATTACTGATTACTATTTTAGCTCTGACTGGCACTTTCCCTGAAAAGCCATAATTTTAGTTTTTGAAGTTGAGACTTTGAGGTTATAATAGAGTCCTAATTGATTCAACATGTAAATGGCTCTTTGTAAATCATCCTCTGACTTCTGTATTATTACCAGATCGTCTGCATACTTTAAAATATCCATGTACATTTCCTTATTTATTTGTATTCCTATTGGAATACTATATATGATTTTATTATTTAAATTGTGTGGATGCAAAACATGAAATTTTACTTTAAGGTAGGAGAATACATTACGAGTATTTGAGAATAAACTTCTTAGAAAAATGTTCGGACTAGAGAGAGATGAGTGTACAGGTGATTAGAGAAGACTCCATACCAGTGATCTACATGATCTTTAAGGGAAACCAGATGTAATAAGAACAGTTAAGAATCATAGAATACATTAGCAGGACGTGTGGCACGATTGGGGAATAAATGATTGGCATGAAAACTGCTAGAAAAAACCAGAGGTAAATCGCCAGTATGTAGGCAGAGAGTGAAGTGGGAGAAAAATATTAACCATGATTTGAGATAGGTAAATTATACAGGGGATGATTGGAAAAACTAACTCGGAATGGGGATGTATGGGGAGCACATGTCCGCCCGATCATTAATATTTTACTTCGATAGTGGCCGTTGAGATAGTTAATAGGCCTAATAAAAGAACTATCATATTGTTATATCGATATCTGCCTTCAGTATTTTGATGCAGAATATACAATTTACTCAATAAAATAAAGGTAAATTCTGCAAACTAAATAGAATTATAAAATAGACTAGCTGATAGAATAAATTTCAAAAGTATTAGCTGATAGATTCGATTATTTATATAGCTCTTGTGAGACGAACTTTAATTTGTCATTAAAGGAAATTTCATTTGGGTAATCCTAGATCAAAGTGTTGTTTTAATATATATATATATATATATATATATATATATCTCCCTCTCTCTCTGTCTCTCTCTGTCTCTGTCTCTGTGTCTCTCCTTCTGTCTCTCTGTGTCTCTCTCTGTGTCTCTCTGTTTCTCTCTGTGTCTCTCTCTGTCTCTCTCTCTCTCTTTCTTTCTCTCTCTCTCTTTCTCTCTCCCTTTTCCCTCTTTCTCTCTATCTTTCGCTCTCTCTTTCTCTCTCTCTCTTTCTCTCTCTCTCTTTCTTTCTCTCTCTCTCTTTCTTTCTCTCTTTTTCATTCTCTCTCTTCCTCTCTCTTTCAATCTCTCTCTTTCATTCTCTCTTTCTCTCTCTCTCTTTTTCTCCCTCTTTATCTCTCTCTTTTCTCTCTCTCTTCTTTCTTTGCTCGATCGCTTCTCTGGTTCTGTTCGGATATCGCTATCTTCTCTGTTCTCTGTCTCTCTTTGCTCTCTTTTCTCTTTCTATTCCCCCCCTCTCTCTCTCTCTCTCTCTCTCTCTCTCTCTCTCTCTCTGTACCTTGGTTTAACATTTCCGTTTGTAGGTAATTCTACGTGCCCTAATGTCACACAGGGACACGACGTGTCGACAGAGGATATTTCACTCAGAATCACATAATCACACACCTGCTTTCTAACCACACAAGGATAATGAGGCCCACCCTGGGTGAGCGATCAGCTTAATGCTAGGTAACCTCCGAAACAATACGAACATTTAATACAAGACATACATTCACTCACATATCCATACATAACAAGGTGAACTTGATATGGATAATATGTCATATGCAATACATGCGGACTCTAAAACAGCATTATTCGTGATGGAAAAACAAAAGGCCAACACAGCCAATAGCAGTGTATATGAGCAATAAAATGACCACTCTCAAGAAGACCATTCAAATCTCACTACACTGGATCAGAGGACACTCGGGCATTAAAAGTAACGACAAGCCAAGGCAGAGAACAGCTATAGAAACATCATAGAATACAACTCCATCCAATGTTTAGGCCACATGATATTCGGAGACTATTAGGACCTCAAAGTTTTCAGAAATTTAACTTATAGGTGAAAACCTTAGCCAGGTTCTTGTCCCTACCGGGATCGAAGTTAGGTCCGCTGTGTACGAGGCAACGGCGTTACGCCAAGATCACAACTGTGCAGAACTACTAAAAACAAGCTAATGGTACAAAATGTTGGTAAAATAATTATTTGCAAAATGAATTATTATTATTATTGCGATGTGATCATCATGAATTATTATCCACTAATCAGGGTCTTATTGTGTGTCATCATCAACAATACTACATTTTATTTACAACCTTGAGTGCAAATTACCTTGTACAAACAGATTATGTTTAACTGTCTTACACATTGATGACATTTCATGACCTTCCAATCACCTTTCAACTTGGTTTAAAGTGTTTATATTAATTGTGAGGGGAAGCTAAAACAAACGTTATCTTACATTAGATTTCTTCATTTTGAGAATTTTCCTCGTCATTGAGGGTTTTCTCCGACCAATCTTAGTAATTAACATGAATTTAAAATATATAAATAAATATAAATGACTACGGACTTACAGACTATCAGATTGCAACAAACATTCACAATAATTAACAAAGTGGAAGGATCAATAAATTTTACTCAATGATTTCTTATTGTTGGTATTTCAATTTATTTTATGTTCCATAAATTAACAACACAGGATTTATGTATTTGCTTTCATTTGGAAAGAAGCAATACAGAAGTTTTCTGTGATCTGAAAAATCTGCTGACCTCGGATGGATTAGAACTCGCAACCAGAGGGGAAAATAGTAACCACTAGCCCACAACGTCCGAGAATGTTTGAATAAACGTTAGCTAATTTACAATAAGACTTCTTTATAAATAATTGGCAAATTATCTTCTTGGGAAAAGATCAACACTGGAGTAAGACAGGGATGTGGACTTTCACCGGTGCTTTTAATTACATACATGAATAAATTAATAAATGAATGGAGGAAAACACAACGAGGATATATACCCATCAATAGGAACCTCAAACTCGATGCTATTCTTTTTGCAGACGATTTAGCTCTCCTGGCACTTTCCGAAAATGATTTGCAACGATCAATTTATAATTTACAAAAAATAGGTGCCAAATTTAATATGGAAATATCAATTAACAAAACTAAAATTATGGCATTTCATGGGAAGGACCCCATACAAGTAAAATCTGTCTCCAGAATAAAATTTTAGAGAGATCTAATCAATTTAAATATCTTGGATATTATCTCTCTATCTGGGATGAAAAGGATATCCCTGAAAAAGTTACTAGTTATAATAAAAGTTTAGGAATTATTAATCAAGTTATGAAACCATCCCTTGTACAAAAAAACACCAGATTACGTTTATATAACACTTTGGCTAGACCAGTGTTGACCTATGGTAGTGAAGCATGGACACTAAAAAAACAACATGAAAGCAGAATAACGGCTTGTGAAATGAGATTCATGCGCAGAACAGCGGGTTACACCAGATGGGATCGGAAAAAGAACACCGATATCTTAAAAGAATTGAAGACTACGCCAATTTTGGAATATATTAAACAGTACCAACTAAATTGGAAACACCATCTTGAAAGAATGAGTTCAAATCGGATCCCCAAAGCTGTTTATAATTATATACCAAGAGGACGAAGATCACTGGGCCGTCCTATGAAACGCTGGAGGGAAAATTTTCTATACGATCGTAACAGGCCTTGGCCTAATACTTGGAAGGAAGAAGATAAATAATTGTTCCGAAATCTGGATTTTGAAGTAAGTTGACAAAATATCTGTTCTTTCTTAAAGAGTAAATTAGGCAGGCCTACATATCACTGCTGTATCGAATTCGGAGGTACATAAACTTTTCATACACTCCCTTTCCCTGAGCTAAAATTTTCCAGTCATTCTCCGTATAATACACCATTCTGACTGAAATCATGATTAAGGCATTCTCCTAACCCATTCTTGCCCAGTTTTTTGCGAAGTTCACCCTATATTTTCTACAAGCAAATGTCCACTTCTATTTAATAAAGTATTTCCATGTATAAGTCCCGCGCCGTAGCCGAGCGGTTAAGGTAGGAAGCCTTGGCGCAGAGCTACGGGACTTGCGCTGGTTCGAGTCTCCATGGGGGAAGAAATTTTCTCATGGTATTTCGGCCAGTATGGGACCGGTGCCCACCCAGCATCGTGAGGCAATTGGGTAGCTACAATAAGTAGCGGCTCCAGGTTGAGGAACCAGCTATAACGGCTGGGGGACTCGACATGCTAACCACATGTCACCCCTACACTGGCTGTTGATCATCTGCCTCTGTGATTGACACAAGTGGATGTGAAGGGCCAGCAGCCGGCTGGTAAAAGGGCAACCGCTGAAAAGTGGAAAGACCCTCAATCGGATTTCCATGTATAAGCGTATATTTAGTTTTTTTGTTGTTGTAATATTTACTTTCAGCTCCATTTTTTACTGTTTTTAATATAATGTATGTTGGCTTTTAGTGTATCATCAACATATACCAACTGTCAAGTAAAAGCATTGAGTTATACGTTCTCTTTATCCTCTAGTGCAAAATTGAATAGCAGAGGAGATATTGTATCTCCTTACTTTAACACATTGTGAATTTCAAAAGTCCGTCACCCAGGAATTGTGTAAACTAAGCGAACTCAGCACGTTGAAGTTATCGACCGATATTCCTGGTTTTCTGTGGAATATATCTTTCTTCTGTTAATTAAATTGTATGACTTCAGTTACGTTGCGAGAAAATAAATATGTCGACCGCTAGAGCTATTTTCAAATTTCTTTCAGGTAAATTCAATGCCTAATGGACTGATTTCGCTGATAAAAAAATATTTTTTTTTCATTTTATTTCAGCTACAGTTACATTGTTTCATTTCGAAAAAATGAAAATTAAGACTGTCATAGTGATTTTTAAATGTTTAATTAATTTGATCTCCCACCTCTAATGATCCGATTTTGCTGGATAACCAACTCGATCTTAGTTTCTTAATTGGTTGCCAAGTTTGGTTTAAAAAAAGTAGAATCGATGAAGATCTGTAAAAGTATTTCAAATATAGTTTCTTGTGTAGCCTACATAAATTATCAAACTTGTGCCAATATAACTAACGAACTAACTCACTGGCTATATCGAACCCATAGGCTCATGGCCGCACTTACATAAGCTCCCCATACATCCCTATCCTGGGCTAATGTTTTCCGATCATCTCCTGTATAATCTACTTCCCTCAAATATTGGATAATGTTATTCTCCTACCTCATTCTTTGTCTACCAACTGGGCGTTTTCCCTCTGGTTTTCATACAAGAAGCTACCATGCACCTCTTTTTATTCCCCATTTGTGCAACATGCTTGTGTTAAATAGCAATTTTTATTCTAAATCCTGTTTCGTTCCAAACAGATTCAGCTATTACTAAACACAATTATTCTTTGAAATAACAACTTTTTAAATCAAAATGTTTCCTGTTAACGGGAACTGTTAATTCAACTTTCCTAGTTACAAAAAATAGCAGTTTGTTTGTTGAGTATTGCTTTCACGGACATAATGGTAACAGTTTTAGGTATGTGCACAGTTCTTGCCAGTTATTTCTTTAGTCTGCCTTTCTTATTGTACTCCAGTTTTTGTATTTTCAACCCTCAATGTATTACGGTGCTAACTTGGATGATGAAGGTGGGTGTACTGTCATTTACTGAATTCTCTCCCTTCTCGGGATCTTTAAACTCTCCAATTTCTATGGCTTCTGCGATGTCTCAAAACTGCATCGCAGACTTCAATATCTGACATTATTCCATTGTGCATAGAGCTTCACGCTTTTTTATCGGTATAACAAACAGTTCCTCTTTTCAGAATGTCTGCAATGGTTTACATTGATTCCTTTCATTCCTTAAATTAGTTTTTACTTGCATTATTATCTTCATTGACTCACTTTCAAGAATAATATACAATAATTGTATAAATTTATAATAATAATAATAATAATAATAATAATAATAATAATAATAATAATGTTGTCATCATCATCGTTATTGTAGAACAACTGATCACGCTGATCAATCGTATAAATTCATTATTAAGTGGGAATGGATACTTGACAACAAGAAATTGCGGATTTCAAATACCTAGGAACAACAATTACAAACAAAATGAGGTGCAGAAATACATTAAACATAGAGTCAACTCTGAGTACGCATGCTATTACAGTGATTATATCCCAACTTCTCTATAAAAAAAGTTAAATTAAAAATATATAAAATGGCAAAAATTTCATTTATACTGTAACTTTGCGAAACGTGCTGTCTTATTTTAAGGGAGGAGAAAAGTGTATTTAAGAGTACAATGCCTTGGAAAACTGTTTGGGTTAAAGGGAGACGAACAAGACAGAAAAATGTAGAAGACTCCAAAACAGATAACTACTTTACCTTTATGGGAAACCAGATATAATAACAGTGTTTTTTCGGGGTTTCTCCTATTTTTTTCCCTGCCACAATTGCATTCCACCATTTCTCCATACTCATCTCATCCATTTCGTTTCATTTCGTTCATCTTCCCTGTGATGACGCGTCAGGCGTGGTCGGCCGGCGTCTTTGTCATTTATAGATATTTATATAAGGGGCTTCATCGCATCTCATCCCTCGACAAGATCCTGAGTTGGACACGAGTTAAGGTTATTATTAAGTCTATTTTTCTAAAAAACCGAGAAAATATTTCAATTCGCTGATATCAGTATATTATCTACCCTCTGTTGTACTATTGAAATCTCACCAAGTAAACATTCGTAACACTCTCAATGTGCTTTCAGCTAAACATCCATTCGTAATTGTTGAATGGTTGGATTTAGCTGTTTTATTTTAATGTCATAGGCGTACCGAGTTTCGTTTTTGAAAAATTGAAAATTGTGGCCACTAGAGCGATTTTTAAATTTTCCACTCCTAATGGTCCGATTTTGCTGATTAACAAACTCTACCTTACATTTCTTAATTTATTCTTATGTGCCGAGTTTCGTATAAAAATTGTGGACACTAGAATGTTAACACTAAGGCAAGATGCCTTGACTCAGTGCTATGGCACATGAGCTGGTTCGAGTCTTCACGGAGAAAGAAATTTTCTCATGAAATTTCGGCCAGTATATGACCGGTGCCCATCCAGCATCGTAGGAATTTATGTGACTCCAGGTTGAGAAAACCAGGTCTAACGGATGGGGGATCCGACATGCTGACCGTATATCTCCCTTAAGCTGGCTGGATGATCGTCTACCTCTGTGATTAACACGTGTGGATGTGAGGTCAGCAGCTGACTGGTAGGCCAAAGGCCTTCTAGGCTTGCCGCGCCATAATAACGTATATATTCCACTCTGTGGCCTCGAAGTAGCGTGCTGTCTTGTCACGCAGCGGGCCCTGGTTCGATTCCCGGTCGGGACAGGCTCCTGGGTGAGGTATTTTTCGGGGTTTTTTCTCACCAGTAAGACAAATGTCAGGAAGCTTACGGCCCAACAGCCCACGAAAACCATCCGGCCATCATCATCTTCCTTATCATTATCATCATCATCCTTCATCGGTGTGGAAAGCATCAGGAAGCTACCACATCTATAATTCCTTAGTAAAGCTAGAAAACATAGCATAAAACTGCTATAATTGCAGTGAAAGTCCTGCCGTCGGGCAGAATTACTATATATATATATATATATATATATATTTATAATTTTCTATTCTATAGTATATATATATATATATATATATATATATATAGCATTTTCATGCTATGCTTTCCAGCTTTACTAGGGAATGTATAGGTGTGGTAGCTTCCTGTTGTTTTCCACGCCGTGGGATGTTGATGATGATAATGAAGGCCAGATGATGTTCGGGGACCATTTGGGCCTCAAAGCTTCCTGAAATTTGTCTTGCAGGTGGACTATATATATATATATATATATATATATATATATATCCATAGTAATTCTGCCCGAGGGCAGGTCTTTCACTGCAATCATAGCATTTTCATGCTATGCTTTGCAGATAGATAGATGGAAAGCTCTGCGGCCATCACTTAAGTGTTGGCGGTGAGCGATCCATTTTGGTCCTCCTTAATAGGTAGAACCCCGGGTTCCTGTAAAATACATTAGCCCCGGTTTAAATTTTGAATTTAATTTTGAAGTTAATTAGCAGAGTGAAGTCGGAAGCGGACCTTTTGGGGTTCTATTCCAGCATTTGCTCTTTGGATTGAGGGAAACCGCTTAAAACCTCAATCGGAATAGTCGATCACGCGGGATCTTGCCAAGTTTGGCTTTCGGATGACTCTATATTGGGAGGGCATCCAGGCTTCTCTTTATTTAAATATAATGTGCATACATTTCAGATTATTACAATTAATCATACAATTATGGTAACGTGCATTTTTTAATTTTTTTTTTGTTTTCTTCAGTTGTTGCTGTTCTATCTGTAGTTGTCAGGTGATGTCAGTTTCTCTGGAACTGGTGGGATGAACCTGTAGCAGTAAGATTAGTTATTAGTTTTTAATTTGTTGTGTTAATATATTTTATTAATGTACATTATATGCTAATGTTGTAATTGTAATTGAATAATTGTGTAATGTGTTTCTGTGTGTGTGTGTGTGTGTGGTGTGTGTGTTGTGTGTGTGTGTGTATGTGTGTGTGTATGTGTGTGTGTGTGTGTGTGTGTGTGTGTGTGTGTGTGTGTGTTGTGTGTGTGTGCCCTATCAGCTTTCACTGGTCAAGTGTTGTCCAGGATCCATTTTGGACGCTTGTGTTTGTTGTTGGCTGTTTCATAGGTTCCCAGCGATGCCACGAGTGGATTATCATGGCCTACACATGTATTATAAAATTTAAGAGCCATGCGTTTAATATACTCCTCGATTGTTTCTACACCCGTTTGATCGTGTAATATGTCAACTGGTGTTACACGCGGTAGTTTTGTAATCATGTATAATAATTTGTTTTGAAAAACTTGCAGTTTCTTTATGTGAGTTCTAGCGGCGTGTCCCCATATGGGGCTTGCGTACGTGAGTACTGGCCTTAATAGTGCCTTGTAGATTGTTAGCCCTGTGTTTATTCGAATTTTGTTATGGTTATTTAAAATAGGGTATAGCAGCTTCAATGTCCCATACGCTTTGCCTAAGGTATTTTGGATATGTTGTTTAAACAGTAGTTTTTGGTCGAGTGTTACACCTAAATAAATGGCTTCGTTTTTCCACTCGATGTTGTGTCCATAAAGACTTAATTGTGGGGGCATGTATCGATATTGAGAATACCTTTTTGTATAAAGAACTGCTTGGCATTTATCTACGTTTTATTTTTATTCTCCATTTTTCCAACCATGGTTCGAGAATATTAAGATTATTTTGAATCTGTCTAGACGCGTGTATTGTTCGGGAGGATTGACTAGTGATTAGAGTGTCATCTGCATACATATATAGATGAGTGTTGTTATGTCTATTGTCATGTGGAATATCATTTATGTATATATTGAAAAGTGTAGGTCCTAGAATACTGCCTTGTGGCACTCCACTATAGACGGGCCGCAGGGCGGATTTTGAGTTATGGAAAGCAACTTCGAATTGCCTATTGTTTATATATTTAGCTATTAAATGAATTATTCCGTCATCTAATCCTGTTTCGACCATTTTCCGTAGTAGGCCGTGATGCCACACTCTGTCGAAGGCTTGTTTTATATCTAAGTATAATCCAATCGTGACACGATTTTCGTTGAACCCTCTAGTGATATGTTCAACAAGTCTCATTAGCTGGGTTACTGTGCTATGTTTTGGACGGAATCCGTTCTGTTCATCCCGAATTACATTTAATTGTTTTAGATTGTGATTAAGGCGCTTACATATAATTTTTTCAGATACCTTACTCATTGTGTTTAATAATGTTATCGGGCGATAATTTCCTGGTTCTCTAGGATTTTTTCCAGGTTTGGGGAATATATTATACGCCCAGTTTTCCATGTTTTTGGGAAATACTTCATTTCGAACATAGCATTTATTATTTTTGCTAAAAATGCATATCCCCATGTTGGGTAATTGTTTCAGCTCTATGTTTTGTATGCCATCACGGTCAGGTGCTTTTCTATCGGGAAGGTGATTTATTAGCCATTTGACTTCTGAGACGTTTGTTTTTCTGATTTGTTTATTGGGTATTCTATTTAGAAATTCTTGGACCATTGTTTCCGTTTCCCTTGTAAATTGCGGGTTATTCGGAGGGTCATGTGGCACAAAGATTTTTTTTATTTTTTTTATTTTTTTTGCAGCTTTACAATGGAATTGTAGGTGTGGTAGCTTCCCGTTGCTTTCTACACCGGTGAAGGATGATGATGATGAGATGATAATGATAATGATGATGGCCATATGATTTCGGGAACCGTTTGGCCTTAAAGTTTTCCTGACATTTGTCTTACAGGTGGGGGAAAAAAAACCCGAGAAAAACCTCACCCAGAAAAACTGCCCCGACCAAGGATCGAATCCGGGCCCGCTGCGTGACAAGGTAGCACGCTACCTCGAGACCACAGCGCTGGAATATATATATAAACTCACTGGACTGGCACTATCGAAATCTTAGGTTCACTATCGAAATCTTAGGTTCTTGACAGCGCCGACATATGTTCGCTATACATCTCTATCCTGAGGTAAAATTTTCCAATCATCCCCTGTAGCCTATAACTATCCTATAACTTAGCTTCCTGAAATCAAGGTCAATGTTATTTCCCCACCCCATTCTTGGCCTACCTACTGATCGTTTTCCTGCTGGATTTCCTACACAGATAATTTTAGTTCTTGTCATTTTTTGTGCCGCTAAGTAGGATCGATGAAGATTTAAAAAAATAATTTCATGGGAACAATCTCAGTTTTTACTTTCCTTTGGAATTGGCTAAAAACAGAACTTCTTAATGAAATATCTTGAACTATTCTTAGGTACTCCAATTCTATTTTAAATAATATTGTTTCTTTGCAGTGAAAATTGTCTTTCTGAGAAGATGAATATTAACAGCGGATTGCATATCTCTGCGCAGATGATATCAATACCATTGAGATCGCATTGTCCACACTCTGACGTACTATTGAAATCTCACCAAGTGAACACTCGAAACGTGGTCAATGAGCGTACTACTGTTAGTAGGAAGTGGCCGTATTTGTTCCGATCGTAGCGGTGTGTACGATATGTGTTCTCTCACTCTCTCATCTTGCGTTATCTGTGCCTTCCGCTAGCTTCGCACCACAACAAAAGGGATCCGTTGATCAGGTGACATTGCCCGTTAACTGTTTCGTCTACAGGTCATCGACCCTCATCCACCATCATATTATCCGAAAAAAAAAATTATCTTCCTTCATCTTCTTCAAACTGTATTCAATTGTTATGAGTTCATGTAGGTCAGGCCTAGATATCCTGCTTTTTTTTTTTCGTGGATATGGTACACTGCTTTGATGTATAACCTGGACATTTTTCCGCCTTTTAGCGAATTCAGAAGGTTCAGCTATTGAGATTGTTCTAAAAAAAATTAAAAAATTACAAACCTTTATGGTCCAACTTAGTAGACACCACGAAAATGACCATGACATATATATATATATATATATATATATATATATATATATAACTTATATATATATATTGGGCTAGACACTACAGGCCAACACGCACACACTACTGAGTAACACTAAGAAATTGGGACTGGAAGTAAATATCAATAAAACTAAATATGTGGTCACATGTAGAAATACATTATATAAAGGAAATGGAAAGCTAATGAAAAATGAGGGAAATTTTGGGGAAGTGGCTGAATTCAAATACCTAGCAACAATAACCACAAACAGGAATTATGTGCACAAAGAAATTAAACATAGACTCAATTCTGGAAATGCATGCTATTATGCATTACAGAGACTCTTGACGTCTCAACTCCTTTCAAAAAACGTTAAACTGAAAATATATGAAACTATTATTTTACCAGTTATATTATATGGATGCGAAACATGGGCTCTTACTTTAAGGGAGAAAAGAAGATTACGAGTATTTGAGAATAAAGCTTTTAGGAAAGTTTTTGGACCAAAGAGAGATGAACAGACAGGTGAATGGAGAAGACTTCATAACAATGAACTACATGGTCTTTATAGGAAGCCAGATATAATGAGAATAGTTAAGTCTCGTAGACTGCGATGGGCAGGACATGTTGCGCGTATGGGGAATGAAAGACGTGCATGGAAACTTCTTCTAGGAAAGTCAGAAGGAAAACGCCTAGTTGGTAGACCAAGAATGAGGTGGGAGAATAACATTAACTATGATTTGAAGGAAGTCGATTATACAGGGGATGATTGGAAAACATTAGCTCAGGATAGGAATGTATGGTGAGCTTATGTCCGCGCGGCCATGAACCTACGGGTTCGATAGTGCCAGTGAGTTAGTTAGTTATATATTGGGCTAGGCAGAAGAAAATAAAAAACTACATAGATTAATTTTTTAAGAGGAATAGCCGAAAGACCTACAAGGGGATGAGAAAAATACTTTAAAACTTCCTGATGTCGGTACAGGGTGACAAGCCTAAATTACGAAGATTATATTGCCAGCATCATGATATTGTGGTCAGAGTTTCTAACTACAGTTCGTAATGTCCCTGGTTCGATTCCTAGTCAGACCATAGGAATTTCTCCTTAAAGATAACTATTCTTATGGTTTCCTGCGGTCTGGAATTTAGGTTAAGTTTAGGTTAAGGACCCTCTTGGCAATTTATCATCATGTATCACCTATAATGTCATCGAGGCTACGAAACACTGCCTTCCAGGTGCCCCAATCTAAGAAAAGAGTTACAATTCCGCCAATGCCAAAGGAAAAAGCCAGAAATGTCATAATAGCAAACCCGATGGTATTGGACTATATATATATATATATATATATATATATATATATATATCCATAGTAAATCTGCCCGAGGGCAGGTCTTTCACTGCAATCATAGCATTTTCATGCTATGCTTTGCAGCTTTACTAGGGAATTGTAGGTGTGGTAGCTTGCCGTTGCTTTCCACACCGGTGAAGGATGAGGATGATGATGATGATAATGATAAGGATGATGATGGCCATGTGATTTCGGGGACCGTTTAGGCCTTAAAGTTTTTCTGACATTTGTCTTACAGGTGAGGAAAAACCCCGATAAAAACCTCACCCATAAAAACTGTCCCGACCGGGAATCGAACCCGGGTCCGCTGCGTGACAAGGCAGCACGCTACCTCGAAACCACAGCGGTGGAATATATATATATATACACACACACACATACACGTGTGTATGTATGTGTGTGTTAAAGTGTAGTTTTAGTGGTCGATTTTTTTTCGGAACCAAGCGAACATTTAAAAATGGCTCTAGCGACTACCTTTTTTTTTATTTTCGGAACGAAACTCGGTACAGTATATATTATTTTCCAAAAGTCACCGAAATTCGATATTAGATTTAAAATTTTAAAAAAATCTCTCTAGCAACCGTCATATTTGTTTTCTCGTAATATAACTCTAAACCATAAATTTAACTAAGAAGATACGCGAGCGATACATTCATAAACTAGAAAAATCGGTGAATGAATTTGACTTGCTGAGGGATTCGCTAGTTTGCGCAGTTCCTGCGTGATGGTGTTAACTTTTTTTTTGGAATGTTAATGTCGCAGTTTATGATTTGATAATTATCTAATATATCAATATATAATCCAAATTAACGACAGTGAAAGATGTGATAGTTCTTGCAGATAAAGATGTGATAGTTCTTGCAGATAAAGATGTGATAGTTCTTGCAGATAAAGATGTGATAGTTCTTGCAGATAAAGATGTGATAGTTCTTGCAGATAAAGATGTGATAGTTCTTGCAGATAAAGATGTGATAGTTTTTGCAGATAAAGATGTGATAGTTCTTGCAGATAAAGATGTGATAGTTCTTGCAGATAAAGATGTGATAGTTCTTGCAGATAAAGATGTGATAGTTCTTGCAGATAAAACAATGTAATAACTTCAATGGTGATGAAACAAAACATTTATTTAATAAGAAGATAAAAAACAAATTCAGATGTAGAAATAGAAGGAATAATATAATAAAGAGTAGATGGTTTAAATATTTGGGCTCATTGCTAACTGAGCAACATTAATATTGAAATGGAAATTAAGGGAAACTATATGCTATCAGGCACGTGCATGTATTTTAAGAAAATATATTTACTGCAAACTTTAAAACAATTACTATTATAAAACATATTGTTTCATATGGATTAAAGACATGGACGCTGACTTTTAAGTCATAAAAAGTGCTTATGACTTATGAGAGGAAAATAGATGAATTTATTAAAATGATGCCTATATAATCACAACTAACAATTACATCATAAATAAATACAAGATATTGTAGCATTATAATGTTGGACAGGTTAAAATGGCTTAGACATAAATAAATGATCAGAGTTATGTAGGTAGGAAATAACACTATGAGGTTTATTTTAATTTATGTTGAGTTGTTTTTGACTCACCTCATACTTCTTAACTCCCTCGCAGACTCGAGTTTCGTCACTGCATTTGTGACATTCTCAATGCTGTACACGTGTTCAACTGACTCCTGGAGAGGAGGCGATTGGACGTCAGTTGTGAACGTGATACAGCATTGAGAATGTCACAAATG
This sequence comes from Diploptera punctata, assembly GCA_030220185.1. NCBI lineage: Eukaryota > Metazoa > Arthropoda > Insecta > Blattodea > Blaberidae > Diploptera > Diploptera punctata. The sequence goes on along the minus strand of JASPKZ010007370.1, from coordinate 1,400,338 downwards.
CAATGACGAAACTCGAGTCTGCGAGGGAATTAAGAAGTATGAGGTGAGTCAAAAACAACTCAACATAAATGATCAGAGGTTAATTAAGAGGATTGTGGAAGAAAAATACGGGAAGTGGATGAAGGATACGAGTCTTGCGCCGTAATCAAGTGGTATAAGGCATAATGTCTTGGTGCAGAGCTAAGAGACTTGCTCTGGTTTGAGTCCCCATAGGGGAAGATATTTTCTCGTGGAATTTTGGTCAGTATGTGACCGGAGCCCAACCAGCAACGTGAGAAATTTGGGTGGCTACAATAAGTAGTGACTTCAGATTGTAAAATCAACTTAACACGCTGACCACATGTCACTCCAATTCTGTGATTAACACATGTGGATATAGGAACAGTCAGCCGATTGGTAGGCTAAGGGCCTTCTAAGCCTGTCGCCTTAGAGAGAGAGAGGGAGAGAGAGAGAGAGAGAGAGAGAGAGAGAGAGAGAGAGAGAGAGAGAGAGAGAGAGAGAGAGGGACACCCAAACTTAAATGAATCGAAAATACAGAAATTGCCCTATGGCAGATGTGAATGAAAAATGGGAGAGAAAAAAAGGTTCTATATTGGACTGGATAACTATGTATCGTCAGAGGAGCTAAGGATAGATTCAAAGGGCTACAGTGCTGAAGAAGAAGAAGAATAACATAATCCTTACTAAATACCCAAAGTTTATCCCGGTGGATTAGTATTTCAATGTTCGCCTCTAATTCCCAAGTTAGCAGATGGTAACAGGACCGTCATAGGTAGATTTTAAGAGTGTAAAAATCCTGAGAAATATTTCCTTTGACAGAGAAGTAAAGCCGTAGGTCCCATGTTGTAGATTTTATTGCTCCACAAATTTCTATCTTGGGTATCATCTTCTGTCAAAAAATCTTCTTGTCCATACTCATTCTGACTCCATCCAATGCTCTCATTGTTTTCCTCTTCTTCTTCTTCTTCTTTTGCCTCCCGCATTCCATTCTAGAACCATTTTCGGAATTCTTCTTTCCGAAATACATTTACATGTGCAAATCATCTCAATTTCCGTTCTTCAATTGCTTCAAAAATATTCTTGTGGACTTTCATAATACTGTATGTTTCTTTCTTTTTTATTATTTTTTTCCTTCTCAATGTCTTTATTGTTCTTCGCCAAAAGTTCAATTATTATTATTATTATTATTATTATTATTATTATTATTATTATTATTATTATTATTATTATTATTATTATTATTATTATGCGTATTCAAATGCAAGTCCAGAAAGGCCTGCAGTATTTTAAATGTTTTATTAGTTGAGGAGACTGCATTAGCAAAGTCCTTTATTTTTATAAATTTAAGAATGAAAACTTACTAAACGAAAACACCACCCTCTATATAGAATTTTATTACCTATCTAACAGGCGAGATAGAACATATTTTGATTGAAATTGTAATTAGTTGAAGATATTGAGATCTCAGGTACTTAGTTTATTATTTTTCTTTTTTTTTATCTTTAGAATGTTTTTGTATAATTCATAAAATTTTCTGAATTCTTGGAATTTGTCTCGCTACTTCCCTGCGATTCTGATGAGCTGAATCGCGTAACAGATTATCAGAATTAATCTATCGAAAACCTTCAATTTGCGAACAACACACATATAAACAAATTTAAACTAATTCAAGTGTAAAAGGTAGGCTAATTGAATTTAAAATTTCGCAAAGAAACATTTTGTTATTCTTAGAATTGTGAAAGTTTAAAGACGAGTGTAGATATATCAGAGAGTAGATTAAACACTGTTGCAAGAATTTCCTTTTATGTATAGGAACAGATTTTAAATAAATTGTTACGTGGATGGTTTATTGATGGCTCTGATACGTATCTTGTATCAAATTGACAAGTTGTTCTAGATAAAGTTAAATTTAGCGGTTTCTAGAAACTAAATCAGTCTTAATCAAAGCCTTTTGACCTGAAATACGTGATTTCTCACGCCTACACGTGCAGAAATTGTGACACTCAGTGGGTCTGCAGACTTAGCGAAGGTCATTTTCCTCATTGCAGTCAATTATGTAAGAACCACGTCCTGGATTACGTAGTTGTCATTTACAATATTGCACTACCTCTTCAAGAAGCCTACACTTGCATAAACACGTTTATTCAAGTTTTACACAGAAAATGTATAATTGTAAATACCTGGATATGACCAACTTCATGGTCTTGTGGTCAGAGTTTCTGATTACGGTTCGTGCGGTTCCGGGTTCGATTTACGCTCAGACCACTGAAAATTTTCATTGAATGGAATTATTTCCTTGGTCGTCCATGATCTAGAATTTAGATAAAGTTCAAGGTTAATGTCTCTTCTGGTCCTTCGTTATCATTTATCATCCATCATATTATCGGGGTAATGTAACTTCGTCTTAAAGGCACCCCAACCTCAGAAGTGACAATTCCGTCAATGCAAAGATATAATGCCATAATATTGTAATACGATATTCTGCTGGCATTAATAAAAACATAATATTGGAATTTAGAGCGTAATACATCTTACATTTCACCATCTCACCAGTTGGTAGACCAAGAATGAGGTGGGAGAATAACATTAACTATGATTTGAGGGAAGTATTGAGTAACACTAAGAAATTAGGACTGGAAATAAATATCAGTAAAACTAAATATATGGTCACACGTAGAAATTCAGTATACAATGGAAATGGACAGCTAATGACAAATGAGGGAAATTTTGAGGAAGTGGCTGAATTCAAATACCTAGGAACAATAATCACAAATAGGAATGAGATGCAAAAAGAAATTAAACATAAGCTCAATTCTGGAAATGCATGCTATTATGCATTGCAGAGACTTTTGATGTCCCAACTCCTTTCAAAAAACGTTAAGCTGAAAATATATAAAACTATTATTCTACCAGTTATATTATATGGGTGCGAAACATGGACTCTTACTTTAAGGGAGGAAAGGAGATTACGAGTATTTGAGAATAAAGTTCTTAGGAAAATTTTTGGACCAAAGGGAGATGAACAGACAGGTGAATGGAGAAGACTACTTAACAATGAACTACATGGTCTTTATAGGAAGCCAGATATAATAAGAACAGTTAAGTCTCGTAGACTGCGATGGGCAGGACATGTTGCTCGTATGGGGAATGAAAGACGTGCATGGAAGCTTCTTGTAGGAAAGCCAGAGGGAAAACGCCCAGTTGGTAGACCAAGAATGAGATGGGAGAACAACATTAACTATGATTTGAGGGAAGTAGTTTATACAGGGAATGATTGGAAAGCATTACCTCAGGATAGGGATGTATGGAGAGCTTATGTCCGCGCGGCCATGAACCTTCGGGTTCGATAGTGCCAGTGAGTAAGTAAGTATGATTTGAGGGAAGTAGATTATACAGGGAATGATTGGAAAGCATTACCTCAGGATAGGTATATATGGAGAGCTTATGTCCTCGCGGTCATGAACCTATGGTTTCGATAGTGCCAGTGAGTAAGTAAGTATATATTTCTTACTTAACGTTCTTTTAGAAAAGTTGGGATGAAGAGAGCACATGTAATGCTTAATTAGTAATGTTATTTAGAATTATTGGTATAAGTTACTGTACATTGTCATATCTCGTTGTTATATTATTCTTATATAACATTTGTCGTTTAATAATCTACAACTTAACAAAGCAACACATAAGGTTGCTCCACTTGAATCATCCAATATGAAAGACTTCTTAAGCCACTCCAGAAGATCAGATTTTACAAAATAAGGCTTTTTTTTATATATCTCTCTTCTCCATCCTCTCATTGAATTTGGTAAGTTTTCTATGTTCAATTAAACAAAGTTTCGTATTAAAATTTCGACGAAGAGTAGATGTGTGACTGCTCAACTACAGTTTAAAACAATAAAAAGCTGAAATAATTAGAGTTCAGGTATTTTCATATTGGTCGATTCATTTGTAGTTTGACACTATACCTCATATACTGTATCATTCACTTTGTAATAACAAACAATTTCATCCTTAAGACTGCAGCGCTCTCTATCGGATTATACCCATTTCCCTTAAATCACGGGTTACAAGATGGAGTATAAAGACAAGAATTTATCTTTTTTTAAAAAAAATAATTTTAGCTGTTTGTAATTCGACATTGAAGTTAATTTAATTCAGAAATGAGATTTCTCCTATAAGTAACAGGTTATTAAATTACTAGAAATTACTAGACTACAAAAGGTATATAACTATTAGAGATGAATTAAACATAGAATCAATTATACATATGGTTACAAAATATAGTACAAACTGGTGTGATCACATCCAATTCGAGGATATCGAAAACTATTTTGCACTATAATCCAAAAGGAAGAAGTATAGACTGGCCTTTGAAGAGACACCGTGAACAAATACTCTGAGACGGCACGGGCCACAGGGACTAATCCTTGAAGTCGATGATGATGATGATGATGATGGTGATAAAGTTATAATATATTATGATAGAAATTCATTCAGTGTAAGTAATGCGGAACTAGTATCTCCAATCAACAGACCGCTGTATTCAAATCGCAATTAATGGGACTTGATGATGTTCATTAGAGTGAACAGAGAGGTTAAGTGCACACACCAACAGGTCGTAACTGTGACAACATGATTGGAACGTGTCGCAGATGGTCATGCCAAATGCAAGACAACATTAATGACATGCAGCAAATCAGAATTAAGCTATCCGCTTCTTTTTGCACTGTCTCTATGTGTCACAGTTATTACAACACATCGCTTATCACTCCTAATGTAGATAGTCAATACACTTTATAACCAGCGTGTGGTCAGACAGGGAATCAGTTAAGGCAAAAAATTGTGAAAATATGTTAAGGGGAGTGTAAAAGGAAGTTCTAAAGATAAAGGCAAAGTGATTCCACTATGAGAAGATTATAAGTATTCATTCATTCATTCATAGTGTTCTACTCAAGAGCAGGCCTTTCACTGCAAACTCAGCATTCTCCACTCTTTCCTTAACTCAGCTTTCCTTTTTGTATCTGCATACAAACCATTTTATTTTAATATTGTCTATCATCGGATGTCTTTTTCTGCCTCTAACATTATTTCCGTTGACCATTCCTTCTAGAGCATCCTTCAGCAGGCAGTTTCTTCTTAGCCAGTGGTCAATCCAATTTATTTTTCTCTTCCTTATGAGTTCCAGCATTGTTCTTCCTTTAGTCACTCTGTCTAGCACATATTTATTTTTTACTTACTTTGTCCATTTTATACGCTCCATTCTTCTCCATATCCACATCTCAAAAACTTCCAGTAACTTTTCCCCATTCCATCGTAATGTCCAAGTCTCTGCACCATACAATGCTACATTCCACACAAAGCATTTCACTAGCCTCTTCCGTAATTCTTTTGTCAAAGGTCCGCAGAATATGCTTCTCTTCTTCTTGAAAGCTTCTTTTGCCATTGCTATCCTCTGCTTTACTTCTTGACCGCAGTTCATATTACTACTGATAGTACAACCCAAGTATTTGAAGCTCTCCACTTGCTCAATGGCCTCATCTTTAGTCCTCATGTTTATCTCTCTTGGTTTCTTTCCTATAATCATGACCTTCGTCTTATCTATAATGGTATCTTCATCCCATAATCCTCGCATTTAGGCCTATCATTTAGCTCCATCAGCATGTTCCTCAGTGCCATTGCATCTTCTGCTAGCAAAGCCATATCATCAGCAAATCGTATGCACTTTATTCTTCTTCCCCCCCATGTTTATGCCTCCCGTATTGAAGCAGTTCTTCATTAGGTCTTCCAGCTAGATGTTGAAAAGAGTAGGTGATAGAGGACATCCTTGCCTTACCCCTCTTCCAATTTCTAATCCGTCTGACATTTCTTCTCCTATCTTCACTTTTATTCGCTGTTTCATATAAAGGCTACTTATGAGCCTCCTCTCCTTCCAGTTCACGCCAATTTTCTTCAAGATCTTCAGTTTATTCCAATTTACTCTGTCAAAGGCCTTTTCCAGGTCAACAAATACTGTATAAAGTCTTTATATTTTTCTATATATAGTAATACAAAATATATAAAGAGTTAATCAACCTAAGACCATGGGGTAGTGCCCCCCAATAAAGAATATTTAGAATTGCAAAACCATCCAGCAATTATCACTGTATACACACCCAAACTAGTACAACTTAAAAATCCCTATTCAAATTAATATAATCCTTTCAAATAAGGAAAAATTATTCAAAATAATAAAGATAATGAAGAAATGAGATGCACAGAGAAATTAAACATAGGCCTAGGCTCAGTTCTTGAAATGCATGCTATTATACATTACACGGACTCTTATCGCCCCAACTTCTCTAAAAAAATGTTAAACTAAAAATATATAAAACTGTTGTTCTCGCAGTTATATTATATGGATGCAAAACAGGGATCTTACTTTAAGGGAGGAGAAGAGATTGCAAGAATTTAAGAATAAAGTTCTTAAGAAAAATTTTGGACCAAAGAGAGATGAACAGACAGGAGAATGGAGAGGACTACATAACAATGATCTTTATAGGAAACCAGATATAATAAGAATAGTTAATTCTCGTAGACTACGATGGGCAGGACATGTGGTACGAATGGAGAATGAAAGAGGGGCATGGAAGCTTCTTGCAGAGGAAAGCGCCCAAGAAAGAGATGGGAGAATAACATTAACCATGATTTGAGGGCAATTGATTATACAGGGAATAATTGGAAAACATTAGGATAGGGATGTACGGAGAACTTCTGTCCGCGCGGCCATGAACCTACGGGTTCGATAGTGTAAGTTAGTTAGTTAGTTAATAAAGATAAAAACAAATTAAACAAACACACAAAATAATAAGAAATACAGTTAGAAGTTAAAAAAATATTTGTCATTTTCTAAACAACTTAGACCTAATTGCATCTCTAAAAGTTTGTAAAGATACAAAAAAATTCCACCTTATTAGATATTTCAAGAATATGAACATACCCTAATACCTACGCTCCAATGAAGTTAAAAACACCACCCCGACTAAAACACAAAACAATTTATAAATCATTCCAGTAATAGTTGTAAAACAGTTAATTACATCTCCAGCTTCTTAATCTGATGTATTTTTCTGCGAAAATAGTTAATAATAGACAAATAAAATATCAGCCGGATTGTCAGCCCTATGTAGCAGCTGCCTTTATCCCAGAACATACGTTCGGTTTTCATTTCTGTAAGAGACTGAGTAAACATCTGGACCATGGTACCGCTAGAAGGCTTAAGGACTTGAATCCTTGACCTTTTAATTTGTAAGCGTATTGCTATAATCAACGATCTTCGGCGTGTCCTCTGAAATTATGTTATAGTAAATTTAAATGAACCAAACTTACCTCCTACTTCCTCTGGAACTGATTAAGTAACAGTACTTAATTATTTTGGTACTTAAATATAATCTATTTAATGGGCCAGGTTCATGACTTCATTTGAATTCTATTACACCTGCAGGTAATGAATGAAAATGTTAATCTAAATAGATCTATGTGTAGCAATATCATGCAACTATTTTTGTATTGCATATAGGCTACAACTAATACACAAGGTATCCTACAGCTTGAAGGTGTACAAAATTAAGTTATTTCTATTTGCAATCACTAGTTTATTTTCTTTCTGTGGGCAATTAAAAATTAACATATTGCATAATTCGCTCTATATTTTGGGGGGATTCTCTCATGTTTATAGACAAGCGGTTTGCCCTGTATAACCATAATAGGCTCGTGCACTTAGCTTTCCGTCATACCTTATTAAAATTTAAAATCGTAAAAGATATCCACTTTTATTCAAGTGTTTGAGCGAACAATATTAATAAAAATAGTTCAGTGATATCACTACAGGCCTTAGGAAACGTTCAGGTATTAAGAATTTAACACTCCTATCTTTCTAGAAAATCAGTTCGAGGCTCAGTCGATTCAGGACAATCGTGCCACCAGAAGCTTTAGACCAGTTATAAAATCCCCTGACCCCCATCAGGACTTAAACACACGACCTTCCAACTTGTAGAGTATTGTCTTATTAAGTAGGTCCTACTCTACGGCACTGAATGCTCCCTTAACAACTCATTTGCTGCTATGTATTAAAGGGACTCTTTGCCATCCAACTTGTCACAAAGAATATTAAACTAAAAATATCCATCCATCCATAGTAATTCTGCCCGAAGGCAGGTCCTTCACTGCAATCATAGCATTTTCATGCTATGCTTGCAGCTTTACTAGGGAATTGTAGGTGTGGTAGCTTCCTGTTGCTTTCCACACTGGTGAAGGATGATGATGATGATGGCCATATGATTTCGGGGACCGTTTGGGCCTTAAAGTTTTCCTGACATTTGTCTTACAGCTGAGGAAAAACCCCGATAAAAACCTCGCCCAGAAAAACTGTCCCGACCGGGGATCGAACCCGGGCCCGCTGCGTGACAAGGCAGCACGCTACCTCGAGACCACAGCGGTGGACACTAATAATATATTAAAACGGCAATTCTTGCTGTTATAATGTGCGGATACGAAACATGGACTATTACTTTAACAGAGGAAAAAACGTTACGAGTATTTGAAGATAAAGTACTTAGAAAAATATTTGGACAGAATGAAATGAACAGATAGGCAAATGGAGAAAACTTCATAACATCAAGACTTATATGGGGAACCAGACATAATGAGAACAATTATGTCTCATAGACTGCAAAGAATAGGACATGTGGCACGAATGGGCAATGAAAGAGGAGCATGATAACTTCTTGTAGCCAGTAAGTTTAAAAGTAATTCTGAAACACCTTTCAGGTTACTATACCTTCTTGTAATCTTGTAAGCCCATGTTTCCCTTAACAGAGATTTAGGTGCTCTCCCCCTACAGGGAAGAATTTGAACCATACTAATTTAGTTACACTTGTTTTCGTATAGATGTCATTTCAGTGGTCCGTGGTCAGCGTTCCGCCTCATACTGACATCTAGGAAACCAAGGTAGTACTAGGACGGGAAAATTCGGTAAATTTTGCTTAGAGGCCTTTTCATTCAGGCTTAAGGATCTTTTACGAGCCTGAAAATGTTCAGACTCGGGACCCACGGCTTAAAGTCCCTCCCGGAAATCTTGCTCCTTGGATTTTTCCATCCTAAAAAATCCATCGACCCCGGCCGGGTTTAAACCCGAGACCCTCGGGATCAGAGGCAAGTTACTATATAAACATTTGAAATGTACCTGAGATCTCAGATGACGTCAACATTATAAAACTTTGATCAAAAAACCTTCGTTACAGCCTTCCGGAACATGTTCCATCTTCAGCTGCTGATAAGGTACCTTATCAACGAAGTTATTAACATAACTTTTACATAGTTGAGGACCACTGAGATCTCAGGTATAATTTTATAATTTCATATTTTTGTATGGTTCACGATGACTTCTACATATACTGGCATTATTCAGTTTATTTATTCTCAGGTTTGTTATGTCTTTGACATCTTCCTGTGCCCACAGTTTCTGAAACCAATCTCCATTCCTCTATATTTTTCCGTCCATCTTCCTCCAAGTCTCTTTCTACCATTATTCTGACTACTCCTTTGTCCATGTTAGTTTTTGTCTCCCTCTCTTCCTTCTTCCTATTGGATTCGATTTATAAATCTGTCTTCGTGGTAATCTGTCTTCCGTCTTATTTCTATACGTCCAAACCATCTGAAGTGTGCAGCTTTAATAGTTTCTACTAGGGATCCACTTATAGTTAATTTAGGTCTTTGTTTTACGACCTTACAAGCATTTCAATATATTGAAGACCCATTACAATTGCTGATTGCACTTTCATCTTTTCTTTTATAAAATTATTTATAATTTTCTCTCTCCTCGAAATTCTTGCTCATCGTCTCCAGAAGTTAACTTTTTTTAAATGTAATGTATGTATTGTCCATGTTTGTGTAAGTATATATATCTCTCTCTATCTTCGGGTTTTTACAGCTGCTGCCGTCTTCCCGTGCCAAAACTCCAAAGCCTACGGTCTTGGGCATCTTCGATGCTTAGCCCTCTAGCTTGCATTACTGTCTTCATGTTTTCCTTCCATGTTAACCTTGGTCTCCCTCTTTTCTTCTTTCTGTTCGGATGCCATTCATATAGTTGCTTCAGCCATCGCTCATCCTCCATTCTTAAAACATGTCCTAACCACTTTAATTCCTTCTCCTCAATTCTTTCAATTATGCTTTCTTCTGCTTCCATTATGTTTCTAATTTCCTTATTTGTGACATGTTCTAGTTTTGACTTTCTGGCACTTCTCCGTAAATAATCCATTTCTAGAGCTATTAGTCTATTCTTGTAGTACTTATTGATTTTCCATACCTCACTTCCATACATTGCAACAGATTCCACCAATGTTTTACCAATATATTTTTTTGTGTCTTTCCAAATATGCTTATCCCACCATACGGAATTTAACGATGATATTATTTTGCTACTCAATTCAATTCTATGTTTTATGTTCTCTTAAGTATATATATATATATAAACATTAAAAAGCAGACTCGATGTAATTATCGGACCCTGAGGTTTATAACCGCACGGACATAATCTCTCCATACATCACTGTCCTTGGTTAATATTTTCCAATCATTCACTATATAATTTATCTCCATGAAATCATGGTTAATATTATTCTCCCACGTAATTCTTCTGGGTGCTTTACCTCTCGTTTTCTTACAAGTCCATCTCCATTGCAATCTGACTAACAAGGGAACTGTCAACCATTGCATGCCGAAACCTATCTGTAAATGTCTTCCAGAGAAACGTTGTGATGTACAAAGGCCGTGTGCAAAAAAGTCTACTCTTTTTAACTGCAAGACACTGAAATCGCTCATTTAAACTCTAGGGAAGTAATACAACACCTGAGTTAGTAGATTGGATTACCCTCACTACCTGCCGTCTGCACCGCGTCCCGCCTCACTTCACTCCGCTCTTATTCATGCAGGGAGTCCATCTGTTCCGTACAGTGCTTAATTCTGTCTTCGATTTATGTGCCTTGCAGTTAAAAAACATAATTTTTTAACACAACATTTCTCTGGAAGAAATTTCAAGGTAGGTTTTTTCGGCATGCAATGGCTGACTGTTCCCTTGTAAGACGCTTTAAAATGATAGCTCTTCAGCTGGAATGAAAGCAATTGTTCTACGGGAAGGTAACCGGGACTTCAAACCTCTGACCCTCTTGATTCAGGTTCATAAAACTGGCTAGGTCCTCGTTTATCAGTAAACATGTAAAATGCTAATCTATCTATCTGTCTGTAATGGCATAGTCCAATATTGATTCATATTCTCTCCTTTGTTAGGAGTTAATAGACCAAATTCATTTTAGTTACTTTATTTGTCCATAGATGTCATGAGTGGCATGCGGTCAACACACCGACTCGATGAGACGTCTAACAGGCTACTATGGTATTATGTTTGAGATCGGATAATTTTGCTTAGAGGCCTTTTTATTCAGGCTTAATGATCTTTTACGAACCTGAAAATTAAAATATATTAAAGAACAGCCAGATTGATACGAAATGACACAACAACAAATCTAGTTGGAACATAGAACGCAAGGGATAAAAAAACAGAAGAAATAAAATAAACTCTAAAAGACACGTGAAATGTATTTGTAGTTGCCAAAATAATGTGTCAACATTCTGTTCTGTGTAGGAATGTGAAAGTGAGTAGAATTTATCAAGAGGTGTAGAAGCATGAATATTGCTTTGTAGCTTAAAATTCAGTAAAAACATTGAACATGAAATGTCTGGCTGTGCATCTGGGATTCGATGGCACATGCGCAACAGTTAGTAATTAGGTTTGAGACAGACAATTTGATGCATTGGCCTGTGGCCATGAGGGACCCATATGTTGCTCTTAAGACATGTAGTCTTTCATTACATATTTACATGTTGTCTTTGTAGTCTGGATGGATTTAACAACATATGTTCTCATGTGCTGGCTACTTTATCCACACATTCTTAAATATCTCTCCAGCAGGGCTCGAATTTTGTTGATCTAATAATACCTATAATGTAACGGGGAAAGCGATGCAAATGACATCAAAACTTTTATAAATTATTAAAAAACAATCGTTAGAGGAACTTCGGGTAATTTGAACCCCTGTTTTGAATTTGTTGTTTTTCTTCTTTTATTTAAGGGATTTGAATTTTGTTTAATTATTAGTGTTGTAACTATGAAATAGGATTGTTATTTTAATTAAAAATGGAAACTTCATAATTTATAAACTTTTTTACAATACGAAAAAGGTCCATTTTAACCTCCATATTCGGATAAAGTGGACATCAAAGTTATTTTTAAGTTTATTTACGCTATTAATTTATACAGACAGGCACAGATTAATCTGAAAATATTTATGACTGATCATAATTAAAAAGCGTTGATATTTATTTAATGTTTTGAAAAATTATTGTTGATTATAACATTCACACGTCATTCAACTGCAGAAAGCGACGGTCTTTGGGTTTAGTAAAATTATATAAAATTAAGTGAATGGTTTTACAGATAGCATCCTTATTGATAAAATACACGTATTCATGTAAAGTGGACCCAGAGGGTCTACATTAACGAATTCCTTTGTCATGTATAATTTTTTATACAGCTACAGTACCATGTCACATAATATCAAACCAAAATCGTCAGCATATTAAAACAACATCTACATAATATAATATATTTAGGAGTTTTTTTTTCAACATTTGAAAAACTTTTAAAGTGATCATTTTCATAAATATCACAAATAAACACTTCTGCGCACAAAGAATAAAATAAACTGGCCTTGAACCCGCCAAAGTTGATGAGAGGAAGAAGTTAAAATATTTTCTGTTCGAGGGCAGCACCAATTAAAGAAGATATTAATAGGGTCCACTCAAACAGAAGGGTCCACATTACCCGAACTTCCCTATGACATACATATTTATTCAATTAAATACTCTAAATTGCCTTTCAACGTGATCTTTAATAGAAAATCCGTCACGCAGGAACTCCGTAATTAAGCGAATTCCTGAGCAAGTCGAATTTATGATCCAAATTTTCTAGTTTAAAGAGCGTATTTTAATTGTTAATTGAATCATATTATGTTGCACATGTTTATAATATATAAAAATGGGCGTGTGTCTGTCTGTCCATTATGGACTCAAAAACTATTTGATCGACTTGAATATAGGCCTATATATATTTTTTTTGTCATTCAGAGAATTTTTTTTGGGCAATTAATGTATAAAACATATTACTCTACGCACTATAGGACCGGAGCTAAAAATGGGGGAGGAGTAAATGGTGCATTAAAAAGTCGCTTTATGGACGCTTAAATTATTTACGCTGCCTAAACCATAACAATTACACCAAATTATCGTACATAGAATTGAATATCTCAAAAAAAAAAAAAAAAACTCTACACAAAAGTCCGCGGCAATCCATGTCTTAACTTTTACGGATAACTAACTCACAGTAACCATTTTTAGTCTTTCAGCTCATTGATGCCAAGAACATCGGGATGTTAGATTCCCGAGCAACCCCAGGTAATGAGCATGAGGTATAAAAATAATTACTATATACATTTATAATTATTTTTCTTTATACTTATTCAATTAAACGTAAAAACACATTTAATTTATTTAGGCGTAGCAGTACACGCGGTATTAGCTAGTTATCAGTAAAACCCAAATCACCAAACTAAAATATTTAAATACTCAACGCGTTTCAATAGCGAGGCTATCATTATCAAGACTAGTTATTGATTGAATTAAACTAGTTTTGATAATGATAGCCTCGCTATTGAAACGCGTTGAGTATTTAAATATTTTAATTTGGTGATTTGGGTTTTATTGATAATGTGCAATACAATTTTATCACCAAGAAGATCCTATTTATTAATATAAGATATTCGTACTATCAGTAGTAACATGAACTGCGGTCAAGAAGTAAAGCAGAGGATAGCAATGGCAAAAGAAGCTTTTAACAAGAAGCGAAGCATTTTCTGCGGACCTTTGGCAAAAGAATTACGGAAGAAACAGAGACTTGGACATTACGACGGAATGAGGAAAAGCGACTGGAAGCTTTTGAGATGTGGATATGGAGAAGAATGGAACATATAAAATGGACAAAGTAAGAAATAAAGATGTGCTAGACAGAGTGGGTGAAAGAAGAACAATGCTGGAACTCATAAAGAAGAGGAAAAGAAATTGAATTGGCCACTGGCTAAGAAGAAACTGCCTGCTGAAGGATGCCCTAGAAGGAATGGTCAACGGAAAGAAAGTTAGAGGCAGAAAAAGACATCAGATGATAGACAATATTGAAATAAATGGTTTGCATGCAGATACAAAAAGGAAAGCTGAGTTAAGGAAAGAGTGGAGAATGCTGAGTTTACAGTGAAAGACCTGCTCTTGAGCAGAACACTATGAATGAATGTATACAGTTTTGTTGCGAGTAAACTGAACTGAGGGCAGCTTGAGCAATTTTGGATTTTGAATTTCCCAATTCTAATGATCGTATTTTGCTGATTTTGGAGAACATCTTACTCGTAAAATTTCAGCGAAACCCTATCATAATGGTATCTCGCTGCAGAAGCACACTCATTAAATCGTGTGAATACAAATTTCACTATTTACGGAGATTCGGGGACTGACGAGAGAAGAATGTGTGCTTGCTCCGGATGTTAGCCTAAGAAGCTCAATGGTAGATCGCCAGCAGGTAAAGCTGGATCTTGGATTTAAATCCTAGTTAAGATGCACGCTTTTTTCTCGTTATGTTAACCATTGCCTACAAATGCCTATCTAAAAACATTAATGTCCATATAAAGTTCATATTAGCTGATTTTTCAACTAAACACCATGATATTAGGTTCTCGTAGTAGAAGCACTCCCATAAGTATTGTGTAAGTCTACTTACGAGGACTGAGGAACTGAAGAGAGGAGAATTTGTGTTTGCTCCGGGAGGTGTGCAAGTATGCATATCTCAATGGAAACACACCATCATGTAAAGCTGGAGGTCTTGGGTTCAAATTCCAGCCCAAGAAGATGTTGTGAAATTGCAAAACCTACAAATAAAAAAACTGAACGTACGTAATCATTAAATTATTTCTTTAGGGAATTTAAACATCACCAAATCAACATTTTCACTAAATTAACAAAGATCAGTCTACATTAAAAAAAAAAAACATGCGAGAATTTTTTTATTGGCCTTCGTCAATTGGTAGAAAAAAAATGCTGTCGTGAAAAATTTCTTCTCGGATGTTCAAAATGGTATTATATCATTATACACTAACTAACTAACTCACTGGCACTATCGAACCCGTGGGTTCATGGCCGCGCGGACA